>VDFB02372129.1:0-104913 GCA_007258455.2 Sequoia sempervirens | reverse complement strand
TTTGAAGTACTTCACAGTAGGAATATTTCGATACCATAGCTCATAAGGAGTCTTTATGTTGTTAGCTCTAGCCTGAACTCTATTAAGTATGTAAACAACAGTATGAATAGCTTCTCTCCAGTAGAAATCCAGTAGATTTTCCTCTTTCATCTAGTCCTTGCAGCTTCCTGAATGGTTTTGTTTTTCCTTTTAACAACTCCATTCTGTTGAGGAGTTCTAGGGGTAGACAAATGCCTCTTTATTCCATGAACTTAACAAAACATGTTAAACTCATTGGAGGTGAATTCACCGCCTCTATCAGACCTTAAAAACTTTATTTTCAAATCCATTTCATTCTCAACTAAAGCTTTAAATTCCTTAAATTTGTCTAATGCATTAGATTTTTGTCTAAGAAAAGTAGCCCATGTCATTATAGAGTAATCATCAATCAAAAGCATAAAGTACCTATCACCTTGTAGACTTCTCACCCTTGTATGACCACAAAAATCTGCATGCACTAATTCCAGTAGTCCAGTAGAATATTTTTCCATTCCCTTAAAGCTACTCCTTGTTTTTTTTACAAATTGACAACTCTCGCAAACAACATTGATAGGTTTTATGATCTTAGGTAAATCTCTCACAACATGAACTGAACTAATTCTTTCCAAATTATTAAAAGTCATGTGACACACCCTCTAGTGCCATAACCAACTATCATTAACATGTTCCATACAACAATGACCATCAGAAAACTTAAGTCAATAGATGTTTCCATCATTTCTCTTACCTACAACAATCACATTTCCAAACCCCTTCCAGATATCACATACTTCATCCTTAAATACAAGATTGTATCATTTGCTTCTCATTTGTCCAACACTCAAGAGATTATGTCTTAAGCCCTTAAAATAATGTTACCATTGTTTCACTCCCCATCTCATTAATTTTTTTGCTAACCCATATAATCCTTTATTTAAACGTGAGTGGTCTTTTATGTCATGATACTAACTCGGGCGAGGTTTTTCATATTTTTTTGAACTTCTCACTTTGCTAGCTAGGACCCCTTTTGTTTCTTTCAAGTGTTACATGGGGCAGTGTTTTATGTACTTGGTATTTCATCGCGCTCGAACTTGGGCTCATATTTGTCGAGTTCTGCGAACCTCTTTTATAATCGTCCATAGACATTTGTTTTCAAATTTTCAAAAGATGATTATATGGGGAATGTTGATAGTGATAGCTACCATGTGTCATAATTCTAAATTGGGAAATTAATGCCTATCTACCCCCATGTATTTCCATGTAGTTGTTAATAAAATAGAGGGACAAAAAACATTCTTGCCACGATAATTTTTGGGGAAGAATTGGAGGACTTGCACAGTTCGAATTGTAGAGATCATCATCAAAGGCATTTTTAGTTATCCATTACTGCCAATTTTTTGATTTTTTTTGTATTCAAGAAGCATATTGTTGAAATCCACAATTGTACATGGCAAGGGTTAAATATGTTGGTTACGAATATGTGTTTAGTTTAACCTATGAGGCACCTTAGATTGGCGACACTCAACTAGGGCTTGTTAACATAGATGAACTAAGAAAAAAAATTAACCAACTAAATCCTCCACCTATCATTGAGAGGGTAATGGGTAGTGGATTGATTGAGGCTATAACATTCTCGATAGCCATGCAGTGTCCTGAATTAGTATTGGAATGCATCAAGCATTACAACTCACAGACACGGGAGGTTAGAATTGAGGATAATATGTTGGTTCTAAAAATTTAGAGGTCTACTTTCATGTCATATTTGGACTTTGGAGAGGGAAGAATATTCACCAATGGACATGACCAATTCTCAGATTGAATTCACTTCCAAAAAGGGGGTTTATAGGAACATGATAGTGAAGAATTGGTTAGTTAAGCCTAAGAAGGGTAAATCCCAGATGCCTCACAACTTGCACAGAAACCACTATATAAATAAAGTAGCTAACATTGTTGTGTTGTTACATAGAGTTAGGGGCAATGAAAATGTCCACAGTTTTGAGGAGTGGATGTACTTCTTTATCCTAATTATAATAAGTGGAGAACAATTTTTGGATGGGATAAGATCATTAGTGATCGTATACATGAATTGTTGTCACTCTTTGTTCTGAATAGATTCTTCTTCATGTCATCTTACTTAATATATGCCTTTGTGAGTACTTGACCCTAGCCCGGATTAAGATCAAGTGATCTACTGCTAGAGAAAGTACCAATCTATGACTACTTTGATAAGCTTCAACTTCATAAAAGTTTCTTTCATTTCAGGAGAATTGTTGATACTTTCACCATGAGAATGGTTAGGGAATTATAGGGGTGTCCAGCAATAAGATTTTCTCCATAGGCCATACAATTTGTGAATTTCTATGGTTGTCATTTTATTCAATTTCAAAGGTTTTCTTACATAAGAGTGGGTGGATATGCAGGATTTCCTATTAAGTTTCCTAGGTACCCTAAAGATAAATGTGTAGTCATTGAGGTTAGTAGGAAATTAGCTGATGTGAATAGATTGTGTCAAGGTAGAAAGAGACTTACTATCAGTTTTCCATTTGGATTTGGTGCATACAACCTCCAATCTATGTCTGATGCCTTGAACATTGAGGCGGAGCTATCCAAGTATAATATGCCCTCATATGATGAGTGTTTTCCTTTTGACCTAAAGGACTATGTGAAGGAAAACCTGAAATTAGGTCCCTCTTTCAATCACCAACCCAACATTGAAGACTATTGGGCTGATTGTTTTGACGAATATGAGGTAAGAAGGAGAAGTTGGATGAGGTTGACAATAGAAAAAATTGTTATTTATGATTTGAAGTGGGATTTGAGAGATGTTATTGAAGATGGGTCTGATATAATTGACCAATTATATACTCAACTCATAGAAAGAAGACCCATTCCCACCATGGACTGGAACTTTAAGGAAAAAGAAACTATTGAGGTGGGAATTACCGATGTTTTGACTAGAACTAGGGAATGGGTAACCAAGAAGAAAACCAAACAATCTTGCCATTGTACTAGATCAAAGGATTCACGGGCTATTGAAGGTACTTCCCAAGCTTCTGCCAGTAGAAATTCAACCAGTAATGTCCCTCAGTCTTTAGCAATAGGTATTCAGGGAAGTGGTGATAAGGATCCACCATACAGGAATGTGTATTCACAAACTTATGGGGATGATATTTTTAATTTACCTATCCTAGAAAAAGGGAACAAAGGAGAAGAAGACAAAGAAGGGTTAGAAATTTTAAATGTTGATTCTCCTCCCTCTCAGGATGACTCACCTGTTAGAGAGATAAACCCCTCTTAGGAGCCAAGAACAACTCTGTCTGCAGAAGATACTCCTCCAGTTACTGGAACTTTGTTTGCATCCCCAGGCTTCAAGGCAACTAAGGTTACAAAAACCCCAGCGTGGCTAGAAGATTCACTATCCCAAAAAAGGAAAGCCATACAATCAAGCTTGCTTAAACAAGACATGGTAAGTCACTTGCTACAAAGAGCTTCAACTCCTAAGCCTAAGAAGTTGAAAACCACCACTAGGCTTATAGATGATACTGAATCAGGGACACTTCAGCTAGAAATTGCACACACATCTGTGCAGAAAGATGCTTCATAAGCAACAACGGGTGATTTTGAGGTGAATAGGGTTGACCTTGGACCTCCTACCAGAGATGGAGATGTTCAAATTTTCTAGGTTTCGGTAGCTAGAATGGTGGAAAGATCAAAGAAAGATAAAGAAAGCAAGGATGATTTGAAAGCTCAGGTCCAGAACTTGACTGTTTGTTTGAAATCCATTTTTGAGGTTGTCCATCAACCCATTTCTCAAGCAGAGGCTTCTATTGAATTTCCCACTATGGTTGGAAAAGAAACCCTAACAAAAATTAAAAAATAGTCAGAGTCTAAGCCAAGCCATAGATGACTGGAATGAGTCCCTTATCAATAAGGGAAGCCTTGTTATTTATGAGTCTTTAAAACATTTTCAAGAAGTAAATACTCTGAGAGCTACTTTGGGAGATGATATCATTGCCATTGAAAAGGAAGAGAAACTATGGGCTAATTATTAGACTAAATTGAAACTCTTCATGAGCTCAGATATGGAAAAGTTGGCTACATATCAAGTCAAATCTAATCCTTTAGATACTCACTTTCTATCATGGGCTAAAGGAGTAGAATGGAAATTATAGGTTTCCAAGCAGAGTTTATAGAAGCTTAAAGAGGTCATAAATGAGTGTGATGCCATTTCAGACAAAGCATTGAACACTCTGATAGCCCTTGGTTGTTAGGATTTAGGTGCCATCAACCTTTTAAATGTTGTAATTAATCATTCTCCTAAAGTTTTTTCTACATTTACCCATAAGAGGTGAAACCATTTAACCAACGGTGGTGAAAGAGACAATGTAAATACACTATTATCGTTACCATTTTTCATTTAGGAAAAGGACAAAATAGCTAGGCGTCCCACTTGGAATCTTCTAGAATGAGGTTGTTAGGTTTTTGTAAGAGTATCTATGACATGTATGACAGTTGTCATAAGATGCTATGATAGTATGACATATTCCTATGATAGTATGATAGATTCCTATGAAAGAATATGTTATCTTTGACCCTGGCAGGTGCTTATGCATAAGTGATGCCTTATGACAACTAGAAGAGCATCTGTAAGAGGATATTCTTAGGGTGTCATGATTATTTCATAAAGGGAGGCGTGATTTTTGCTAGGTGGTATTGCTGCCTATTGTTTTGTGAAACCATGGTGGTTTTCATCCTCACAAATTTCTTTAAATAGGGGCCTTGAGCTAGAGTTATTTATGAATTCAGTTTTGCAGGTTTGCAAGGTAACAGGGTGTTGCAGGATTTTTACAGGGATGATAAGAGAATTCTATTGTTGCATTAATATTTCAAATTATTAGTAATATACTTTCCTCTCTTTTGGTGTTGGAGTTTTTTTCCCTTCAGGGTTTCTCCATGTAAATTTATTGTTGCATGTGTTATGATTCTTCTATCTCTCTCTCTCATTCTTTCTTCATACTAAGGCTAAAGGTTAATCTACATATTTCAGATTTTCATTCACTTATTTAAGTTAATATTGCAAAATTTCTTCACCTTGATGATCAACATTTGGTATCAGAGCCAACGGTTTTGTTAAGGAAGGGACACTTTCCTTTTAAAGTTTGAAGGTTTTTTAGCTGCATTGGGAGCTTTTGTGTTGTGAGTTTTGTATATTTGTGAAAGATTGCATGCCATGGCCTACACCTCTCATCAAAATATTGAGAAGTTTAATGGCACTGGTTATGAGATGTGGAAGTTGAAAGTGGAGGATCTCCTTGAGGAGAGAGATCAGTGGTTACCAGTTTCAGTTGATAAGAAGCCATCTACTTCAACCTTGTCAGATGAAGATTGGAATAAGTTAGACAAGAAGGCTCAAGGGACCATTCAGTTGTGTCTCACTAATTTTTTCCTCCTGAATGTCTCTTCAAAAGACACGACATACAAGCTTTAGAGGAAGATAGGTGAAATCTACCAAACTAAGAGTTTGTCTAACAAGTTATATCTCAAAAGATGTTTATATTCATTAAATATGAAGGATGGTGATTCTATTGTTGAACATTTGAATGCTTTTAATTTGATTATAAGTCAGCTTGCATCTATTGATGTTAAAATAGAAGATGAGGATAAATGTATTTTATTGATTTGCTCTTTTCCAAAATCTTGGGAAAATTTAATTGTTGTTGTAACAAGTGGTGGTGTAGAACCTAGGATGGATAATATTATTCCCATACTTCTTTCAAAGGAGATGAGGAGAAAGACCATGCATAGTGGCTCCCAAGATGCCTTGCATGTGCAAGGTAGGCCCAAGGAGAAAGGACCTAAAGGGGATAAGAAGAAGGATAAGTCTAAAGGACGATCTAAGACCCCTGGAAAGAGCAAAGTGAAGTGTTGGAACTATGGTAAATGGGGACATGTGAAGAAGGAATGCAAAAATAAGAAAATGAATGCAGATTCCTCCATGGAAAATTCCTATGATAATGGTGATTCTAATGATTTGATTATTTCAGCTAACATAGTTTGCAATGATGCTTGACTTATTGATTCGGGTGCTTCCTTCCATATGACTCCTCATAAGGAGTGGTTTTCTACATACAAAGAATATGATGGAGGAGAGGTCTTCATGGGTGACAATAGCTCACAATAGATTGTCGGTAAAGGAAAGGTAAACTTGTGTTTCAGTGATGGGAGGGTTAAAATCCTTGATGATGTTTTAAATATTCCAAGACTTACAAAAAGTTTAATTTCAGTTTCCAAGTTGAATGATTCTAGAATGCATGTGACATTTGACAAGTCTAGTTGCAGGATGGTAAGGGGAAGTTTGGTGGTTGCTAAAGGATCTCTGACAGGGAATATGTTTACACTACATGCCTCTACTTTTTGTAACTAGCACTAAAAATGCATGTATGTTGTGGCACCATAGATTGGGTCACATCGGTGAAAAAGGTCTTAGGACCATACTTGATAAGAATCTAGTAGACGGTATTTCTAATTATTCTATTGGTAAAAATGATTTATGTGAGGATTGTGTGTTTGGTAAATAAAATAGGTCATCATTTCCTAAAGGAACTAATAAAGCTAATAGATTGTTAGAACTAATTCATTCAAATGTATGTGGTCCAGTGGATACAAATTCTTTGGGTAGATCTCATTATTATGTTTCCTTCATTGATGATTACTCAAGATATACTTGGATTTATTTTATGCATACAAAATCTGAAGTTTTCACCAAATTTAAGGAATTTAAGGCATTCGTTGAAAATCAAACAAATTACAAGATAAAAGTATTGAGATCTAACAATGGGGGTAAATATTGTTCTAAGGAATTTGATGAGTTTTGTAAACATGCAAGAATTGTTAGGAAAAATACTACACCTTACACACCCCAAAAAAATGGGGTAGCAGAAAGAATGAACCATACATTAATGGAAAGAGCTACGAGCATGTTAAGTAGTGCTAAGTTAGATAAATATTTCTAGGAAGAAGTTGTTGGTACTACTTGTTATTTAATTAATAGATCTCCTTGTAAAGCTCTTGTTGATAAAACACCTTATGAAATGTGGTTGGGTAAAAAGCCTTCATTGTCACATTTAAGGGTCTTTGTTTGTGAGGATTTTGTTCATGTGCCTAAAGAGAAGCAGTCTAAATTGGATCCCAAATCTTAGAAATGCATCTTTGTAGGTTATGGTGAAAATTTTAAAGGTTATAAACTTTGGAATCCGCTAACACAAAAGATGATATTTTCTAGAGATGTTATTTTTAGGGAATTTAGAGCTAAATTTGAAGATGAGTAACCAAAGGAAAAGTAAAAAACAATGCATTTTGAAACTAAGCAAGAAGATGCACATGTGGAAGAACTGAGTGATGGACAAGAAGATGGACAAGAAGAAGAGAGTTTTGAAGAATCTCTTGTAATAGAAGAAGTTGAAAATAGTGAGGATGAACATGAGGAGGAACCTCTTACTCCACCTTTGAGAAGGTCCACAAGACAACAAAATCTAGTTGACAGGTATAGCCCACCTGATTTTCATTGTAAATTTTCTTTGTTATGTACTGATGATGAACCTAGATCTTTCAGGGAGACTCTCTCTTCAAAAGAATGTAAGTCTTGGATGCAGGCCATGCAGGATGAGATGATGTCTTTAAAAAATTGGCACCTGGGATCTTGTTAGTTTTCCCAAAGGAACAAAGGCCATTGGTTGTAAGTCGGTATATAAAAAGAAGTTTGGTGCAAATGGTAAGTTGGAATGAAACAAGGCCAGATTAGTGGCCAAGGGCTACTCCCACAGAGAGAGTTGATTCTGGTGAAATATTCTCTCATGTTGCTAAGTTAACTTCTATTAGATTCCTTTTATCCATTACCGCTACTTATGATTTAGAAATAGAACAAATGGATGCTAAAACTGCTTTCTTGCATGGGGATCTTGAGGAAGAAATTTATATGCAACAACCTGACGATTTTGTTGTGAAAGGAAGAGAACACTTGGTTTGTAGGTTAAAACATTCTCTATATGGTTTGAAACAGTCACCTAGGATGTGGTACCAGAATTTTGATGCCTTTGCATTAAAGTTAGGTTTTGTTAGAAGTGAAGAGGATCATTGTGTTTATTTTAAAGTTATTGATGATCAGATACTAGATATTGTCTTATATGTGGATGATATTTGTTCATTGGTAACAATAAGGCAATGATTAGGGAACTTAAAACTCAGCTTTCTAGAACATTTGATATGAAAGATTTATGGGTTGCTAAATATATTGGATGGAAATCATTAGGGATCAGGTTCATAGAAAGCTTTGGTTAAGTCAGAGTAAGTATGTTAACACTATTTTGTAAAGGTTTAATATGCAGGATTGTAAACCGATAAATATTCCATTTCCTATTGGTACTAAGTTAAGTTTAGACATGTGTCCTGAATTGGATGATTATATTGATGAAATGTCTAAATATCCTTATGCTAGCGTTGTCAGTAGTTTAATGTATGCAATGGTTTGTACTAGACTAGATATAGCCCAAGCAGTGGGAGTTCTAAGCAGGTTTATGTCTAACCCTGGTAAAGAACACTAGAATTTTGTTAAAATGGTATTTAGATATTTGTGAGGCACTTCTTATTACTATTTGGTTTATCATGGTACTGACAATGTTGATAATTCATTGGACATACAGGGTTTTGTTGATGTAGATTGGGTAGATGACTTGGATAGTCGAAGGTCCACTTGTGGCTATGTGTTTACTTTGTTTGGAGGTGCAGTGAGTTGGATGAGTAAAAGACAACCTACAGTTTCTTTTTCCACCACTGAAGCGGAGTATATGGTTGCTACACATGCCTCTAAGGAGGTAGTTTGGTTACAAAGACTTGGTAATGGTATTGGTTTTGATTGTCAGATAGTGAGGATCAAATGTGATAGTTAGAGTGTTATATGTTTAGCTAAAAATACTATGTATCATGCTCGTACTAAGCATGTTGATGTTCAGTATCACTTTGTGTGAGCAATGGTTGAGAATGGACAGGTCTTGATTGAAAAAATTGACACTTTGGATAATTTCTCTTACGAAGCTAGTCACCACGGATAAGTTCTCTTGGTGCAAAAAGGCCATGGGCCTTGATCACTATAATTAATTCTATGTAATTGTATCTCTATGGGTGTAATTTACAATGTATGATGCCAAGTGGGAGAATGTTAGGATTTAGGTTCCATCAACCTTGTAAATCCTGTAATTAAATATTCTCCTAAATTTTTTTCTACATTTACCCATAAGAGGTGAAACCGTTTGACCAACAGCGGTGAAAGAGACAATGTAAATACAGTTTTACCATTACCATTTGTCATTTAGGAAAAGGACAAAATAGCTAGGCATCCCACTTGGAATCTTCTAGAATGAGGTTGTTAGGTCGTTGTAAGAGAATTTCTGACATGTATTATAGTTGTCATAAGATGTTATGACAGTATGATAGATTCCTATGAAAGTATGACAGATTCCTATGATAGAATATGCTATCTTTGACCCCAGGTGCTCATGCATAAGTGATGCCTTATGACAGTTGTAAGAGCATCTATAAGAGGATATTCTTAGGATGTTGTGATCATTTCATGAAGGGGGGCATGAGTTTTTCTAGCTGGTATTGTTGCCTATTGTTTGGTGAAACCATGATGGTTTTCATCCTCACAAATCTCTTTAAATAGGGGCCTTGAGCTAGAGTTATTTATGAATTCAATTTTGCAGGTTTGCAAGGTAACAAGGTGCTGCATGATTTTTACAAGGATGATAAGAGAAGTCTATTGTTGCATGTAATATTTTAGATTATTAGTAATATACTTGCCTCTCTTTCGGTGGTGGATTTTTTTTCCCTTTGGGGTTTCTCCACATAAATCTATTGTTGCATGTGTTATGATTCTTCTATCTCTCTCTCATTCTTTCATTCACTTATTTAAGTTCATGTTGCAAGCTTTCTTCACCTTGATGATCAACATTGGTCTGCTGCAGGAAAAAAATGGGATCAAAGATAATGTAGACATTAGAAGTTTAACCACCAATTTCTAGAAAATGGTTAAAGAAGCTCTTGATATATCCACTCCTAATGTTGAAAATTTATAGAAGCTAAGTGAATTACACTTGGTATCATCTCAGGCCATTGATCACTTGAAAGTTTGTGAACAACACATGGAAACAACCAAAGATACCCATCTAACATGGAAGGTGAGGATGACAAATGTAGCTATTCCTCAACACAAAGACCTAATGCATGTCCTAAAGACCTTCCAAGCATGGTGGAAGAGACCTTTGGTGACCCAGGAGATTGGAAATGAAGCGACACCGTCATAGTGACATGTCTCTTCTTGATTTCTTTTATGTGTCTTTTGATTAACGAGCTATGAATATGAAGAGGCAAAAATAATTCACCTATTTAAGGATGTATTTTTTTTCAAATTCTCTCTATACATTATTCTGCAAAACATTGCTCAGTACTATTAATGAATGAAATTACCATTTTGTCTATGTGCAATTTGGTTGAGCTTATCCATTTCTTAGATATTTGTGTTTAAGAATATATCTTGCATATCTTATCTTGGTATGAGAAGTGCAGTTCTTACATCTAGTTTCATTCCTTATATGGTATTGAGTAGGTGTTTTATCTCTGTTGATTGATTAGTCTTTGTGCTAATATTTTATGTTACTACTTAAGCACCTGGTACTTGGAATTTTTTGATATCAGGTTTACCTTTCGCACTTTATGGTTAAAATCATACATGGTGTTTTACTTTCCTTGTTCTTTTAATTCGTTGTAAATTTTATGAGGGAGTTGTACCTCAGAAAAATTCAGAGGATATCGGTTTTCTTTAAAGATAGATATTCAGAGTTGTTGGTTAATTTCTCACACCTTGTGGGGTGTTTGTTTGTTAATTTTTGAAGGTGTAAATTTGTTAGCCAACAAATTTTTGGTGACTCTGCTGGGGATTCAGATTGTTAAGTTGGTTGCCTTATCCACGCATACATCATAAGTTAATTAATCAACCCTGTATTTTCACAGATTTACTAAAGGGGAGAGAAGTAGAGGGAACTCAGACCCCATTTTTGAAACCTTACAGAGAAATAATTTTTCTTATAATATTCCCTCTAGGCGGGGGGCTAGGAGCCAACCAACCTCACCTACTAGAACACCTGTAAACCACTATGTTGCTCAAATACTTGTTCTACACAGGACTACCTTACCAGTTGCAGTTAACTTTCACCTCACTATGGCTAATCCACAACATATCCCTTGGGGTGCTGCTATTGGTCGTTTATAGTTAGGAAATAACTAGCATGATTTTCCTAAGGGGCCTTGTAAGAATTTACCCAAGTTTAGTGGGGATTATAAAATTTCACCAGAGGAACACATTGATGCCTTTTTTGCTACATGCGGTGTTCTCTCACTACAAGAAGAAGATGTTGTAAGTTTGTTTGTGGAATCTTTAATAGATGTAGTGACACAATGGTTTTACCAACTACTGCATGGATGCATCAATAATTTGGCTAATATGTGAAGCAAGTTTGAGGCCAAATTCAAAGGTGTAGATGACAATTTAACGCTACTAGCTCAGGTTACTCATTTGAAAAAGGAGGCGAATGAACCCATGAGAGAATTTGTAGCCAAATTTAACAGAGTAATTAATTGGATCATGGTTGATAAAAGACCTTCTGAAGAAACAAAAAACAAATTCTTCATCAATGCACAACACCCAAATATTGGCCTTCTTTTGAAAAGGCAGCCACAAAATAATCTTGAAGCTACACAAGCATTGGTTGTGGAACTGGAGGATGATTTTATTTCTACCGGAAAATGGAAAAAGGAGTTGAATAACAGTAAGGCACTTCCTACCACTTGTTTTGATCCTATGATTCAAATATTAGCTAATGATATAATTTCTCTCAAGAGATAGATGATGAAGGGTAACCAGCTTTATCAAGATATACCTAGGAAAGCTAATATTCAACTAGGGAATAAAACTTTTCCCTTCCCTCTGACTCAACAAAGGTTGGCGATTGAAGCCCCTCCTCCTGACAATAGGAAGAATATGTGTGTCTTCCATCTCACAGTTGATCATGATGGTGCAGATTGTCTTGAGATGAATAGGTTTATACAATTGACCACTACTAAGGAAGTCATAGAAGAGGTTACAGAGGAAGGCACATCATCCAATCAATATGGCGACTCTATGAATGGATATTTAGAATATGAATCCGATGATGATCAAGGAGGAGATGTATACATCACTTTATATGATTCTACTTGTGTTGCTATCACTAGAAGCCAACAACATTCCAACCAAAAAGGTATTCCCAATTCTCCAAAAAATTTACTCACAAAATCTAGTGCAACCTCAAAGGGTGAAAATGATGCATCTAATGTAGTCAATAGTTCTTCTATAAATCCCATTGTTTCATCCTCTAAAAGTCAATCTGGAGCTTTTGACATCATATAATTTTGTAAATCTACCAAGATTCAAGTATCCCAAGCCAAATATTTAAAAATGAATCCTAAAGAACTAGATAGGCTGATTGAATATGTTAGGCCAAGGAATTTTGAATTACATGCAGGTTTAGATGAAACAATAGTTAAGCCTCAAGATCCAAATACTAATGTTATATCCTGTAGTAAAGAATATTCTTCATCGGCCTCTGATATGAAACCATACCCTTTCTATGTCTCTTTATTTGTGAATGTATTTAGGGTTAATAATTGCATCATTGATTCGGGTGCCTCTGAAAATGTTATGCCTACACAAATTGCTAAAGCTTTGGGATTAGAGATGACCAAAACATTTGGAAAATGCTACTCAATGGATTCCAAGTAGGTTCCCTTGCTAGAACAGATTAAGGATGCTCAAGTAGCACTTGCTTCTTATCCTAATAAGTGACCCAGACTTACCATACTAGTTGTGGACATACCTACTAGCTATGGTATGCTTCTAAGCAGAAGTTTTTTGCAAAGATTTGGGTGGATAAATACAGCTAGACTGGTCAAATGCAACCATACCTGTTGGTAAAGAGAAGGTGTGTCTTGAACCCAAATCAAAAGCAAAGATGACAGTACTTAATTCCAAAGACCCTAAAGCACAAATATTATATGAAGAGAATGAGATCGAGAACTATATGCTTTTCTATGGTGAAGAAAATGGAAATACTTTATGTGCCTCACATTCAGAATCTGAGCTCTAGACAATGGAATTTGATGGAAGTTGTTCTCACACTGGTTCAGGAGCAGGTGTCATTCTCATTTCCCTTTCTGGTGAGAAATTCCCTTTTGCATGTAAGTTGGAATTTGATAACACTAATAATACCATTGAATATGAAGCTCTTTTGTTGGGTTTAATTGAGGCTAAGGGTATGGGAATTAAGATGCTCAAGGTTTTGGGGGATGCTAAACTCATTGTTAAGCAAGTGTGAAGTGTCTTCACTATTAAAAATTAAAAGCTAAAGCATTACAGGAATCGAGTCTAGGATGCTATCAATAACTTTGATGATTTTTCAATTGAAGCTATCCCTAGGGAACTTCACATGAAAGATTACTCGTTAGTAGTCTCAGCT
Source organism: Sequoia sempervirens (assembly GCA_007258455.2). NCBI lineage: Eukaryota > Viridiplantae > Streptophyta > Pinopsida > Cupressales > Cupressaceae > Sequoia > Sequoia sempervirens. The sequence continues at coordinate 91,291 of VDFB02372129.1, read as the reverse complement.
TCTCTACTCCTTCCACATCCAAAATTCAAAGATAAATCCTGTAGAATGGAGTTAATCTATCGACCAAGAATCCCTGATAATGTCAACCATTGGCAAGTCTTTGAAAATGATAAGAAAATCTAGACTTTCCTAGAAAATGTTGAAGTTTGCTCAAATATTCTTTGAAGGAAGAGACCATCAATGTAAGGATTTCTTCCCATATGATGTAACTGATCCACAAGATAAAAATATTCAATTAAAAGGGAATAAAATACCCAAAGGTCTAGTTTCTCTAGAATATTTATTTGATTGCCATGATCGTTCCATCAAGAAGAAGATGAGTAATTTTGTTGCACACTCTTGTTAAATAGGCACGGGACAACTGAGAGGGGGGTTGAATCAGTTGTAACACAAGTTCAAACTTAAAAACATTATTGTTTATCAATTCTTCAACCACACTATTTTGTTATTAAGTATGAGCATGAAACACAAATAACAAAAAGTAAATCAACACAATGAACACTATATTTTTATGTGGAAAACCTAATAAGGGAAAAACCACGGTGAGGGTTAACTCACAATATAAAGATTATAAACTAAATACAAAGGCTCATTGCCAAGGGCTCACTACCCAAAAGAGGACTCACTATCCAAATACAAAGGCTCACTGCCTACAAAAAGGACTCATTGTCCAACAGAGAGGCTCACTGCCTATAGATACAAAAGAGAACAAAAAGATCCACCACTACAATTAAAGCACATTCGCATGATTACATAAACCCTTATCTCACTGTCTTCAATACAACTCACACACACACACATTTCTTCTCTTATGATTTGTGGCTTACTTTCGACACTTTGCATCACACTATCATACAACTCTTCACAATTCAACTTTCTTTTATACCACTCTCAACCTTAGAAGAATTTACCAAGGTCGGCCACAAATAACCCATTTCATAGATTCAAATTAGGTCGGCAACTCAAAATTACCACAGTGGAAAGGAATAAGAGTGGACCAATAAAATTATTTTCTTGAAACTTCTACACGCTTCCTTAATTAAATTTTATTCTTTGAATGAAGTGTAAACACCAAGTCAACCAAACCTAATGAAAACACAAAAGAACATTGATGCACACGCTTCCTAAAAATAATATGACACGCAGGCACCTCAACATGCTTCAATATGCATGAGACTTCATATTAGACTTCTTTAGATACGTCTGCAGCAAAACAATATACTTCATACACATAACACCTTTTACTAGATCATCCAAACTATGCAAACCTATACTGGAATAAAGAAACATGACTTCTAGATTACCAAATTTCAATCTTCTTCACTAGAGCATGGAAAAGACCTTCACAATGCATATCTCAGATTTGCAAGATCTAAAACAAAGCATCAGAGAATTGCAAAGCAAAACCAATTCTCCAAGGCCACAGAAGACCAACTCTACCAGAGTAGTTCACATACCGGTGAACATAACTCTCACACACCATGACACAAGAAGCTAAAACTTAGGAGATATTACCACTAAATCCTCATTAACAAGCCTTTTGATCTGTACAAGCATAGGATCAACACAGGAGAAACATGAAGCACATATCAGAGCACATTCTGAACACTTTCAACATTCTAACTTCACTTCTTTATTTAATTTTCTCAAAAGCACTTGTAAACTCACCAACACAACACATCTTCAACACTAAAAAGATAGCTCCATGTACTCACAACATCTCAGTAGCATCTCAACTATACATGTACAATCTACAACATACTAAATATTGTTGACATCAATGACAACACCACCAGACTAGCCCATACTTGCAACAACTCCGATGGATTTGAAGTGGTGAACATTGGAGACTCGGCTTCTCCCAAAATAGTATATATTGGTAAGTATTGTTCCCAAGAAGAAAAAGAAAAACTAGTAGCCTTGCTAACCAAGTATAAAGAGGTTTATGCCTGGTGTTATGATGATTTGAAGAATTTTATGAATGACAAATTTCATCATCATATGCCACTCAAGTAAGGGAAAAATTCCTTTAGGAAAAAACAAAGTTATTATATTCCCATGGTAACTGACACCATCTTCAAGGAAATTGAAAAAATGCTAAAGGAAAGGATCATATATCCTATACATCATTCAACTTGGGTGGCTAATATTGTGCCAGTGTGCAAGAAAAATGGGGAGATTCGAATATGTGTTTATTTGAGGAATCTAAATCAAGCATCACTAAAGGATAATTATCCTTTACCTAACATGGATCATATTTTGCAAATAGTTTTTGGCCTAGAGATGATGTCTATGTTAGATGGCTTTTCAAGATATAATCAGATCAGTGTATCAAGAGAGGATCAACATAAAATTGCATTTAATATGCCTTGGGGAAATTTTTCTTATAATCGAATGCCATTTGGACTTATTAATGTAAAAGCCACATTTCAACGTGCAATGGATTTATCTTTTGGTGACCTCTGGAAAAAAATTATAGTCATCTATCTTGATGTCTTGACAATGTTCTCTAAGAAAAGGGCTGATCATTTCCAAGATCTGAAGCGGGTCCTACAAAGGTGTGTAGAACATGGCATTTCTTTGAATCCTAAAAAGTCTATTTTTGTTGTTACAAAAGGAAAAATATTAGGCCACATTGTGTCTAAAGAAGGCATCAAAATAGATCCAGACTGAGTTAAATATATCTTGCAATTGAATCTTCCTTCAAGCCGAACTGGTGTAAAGTCTTTCTTTGGCCAGGTAAATTTTCTAAGAAAATTTGTCCTCGAATTTTCTAAAATTACTAAACATATTGTAGATATGATGAAGGAGAAACTAGGTTTTAAATGGAATGAGGCTGGGAAGCAATCTTTTGAAAACATTAAGGAAGCAATTTCCCAACCTCCTATCTTGGTCAGTCTAGACTTTAGAAAGGATTTCATTATTTATTGCTATGCTTCATAACACACCACATCTGATGTACGTTTACAAGAGAACAAAGACAAAGTCTAGGAACCTATTTCTTTCATGAGCAAACTGTTAAAGAAGCATGAGATTAATTACTCTCCCATTGAAAAGCATGTGTTTGCAGTGGTCAGAGCAGTTAAGCAATTTTTGTTCTATATTCTTCACTCACACTCAATGGCTTATGTACCAAACCCAGTTGTCAAAAGTATACTAACTCAACAGGATCTAGACTGCAATAGGAGAGGTTGTTGGATAGCTAAGGTACAAGAGTATGATCTAGACTTCAATCCTACTAAGTTAGTAAGAGGAAAAAGACTTCGTAAATTGATGACAGAAAATTTGAATGAAGAAGAAGAAAATGAAGATCTACCATTGGTATTAACTATTAGTCTGCAAGATGAATGGTTCTCTGATATTGCTTATTTCCTTACTTACGAAAAATGTCCAAATCACCTCTCAAGAAAACATAAAAGGAATTTGAAGCTAAAGGTAGCTAAGTATGCTATCTGGGATGACACCTTGTATAAGAGATGTATAGATGGAACCTTCTTAAAATGCGTTGATAAAGCTCAACAAGAATGGTTGCTCAATCTTTTCCATAATGAGGAATGTGGTGGTCATTTCTCTTCTACTATAATTGCTTTCAAGATCATAAGACATGGGTATTACTGGCATGGGATGTTTAAATATTCTTACCACTGGGTTGGTAAGTGTGATAAATGTAGATTATTTGCAGGAAGGCCTCAATTAGCAGCCTTGCCACTCAAACATGTGGTTATTGATGGACCATTCCAACAGTGAGGCTTGGATTTTATTGGTCCAATCAGTCCACCATCTAGTGCAGGTCATACCCATATTATCACGACTATTGGTTACTTCACTAAATGGGTAGAGGCAATTCCAGTTAAAAGAACCACTTCTGAAGTAGTCTGTGATTTTATCAAAGAAAACATTTTGGTCAAGTATGGAGTTCCACATAAACTAGTTGTTGATAACGCCACCAATTTCTCATCTAGTGAATTCTCACATTTCTTCTATGACTATGGGATCTCTATTTCCCATTCAGTTGATTATTATCCACAAGGAAATGGTCAAGTAGAATCAAGTAACAAAAATTTGATAAATATTATCAAAAAGCTAGTTACTAACAATCAGAAAGATTGGCACAAAAAGTTATATGAAGCTCTATGGGCAGATCGGATAACTCCAAAATGAGCTATTGGAATTACTCCCTTTGAGTTGTTTTATGGAGTGGAAGGCGCACTTCCTCTTTCCTTAGAATTGCCAGTTCAAAAATTGCAAACTGCTATAGAAGAAGTTGAATTCAGTGATGCTTTAGAGAAAAGGATTTTGTACTTAACCAAACTGCAGGAACAATGTGAAGAGATGGTAGACAAGATAACCATACATCAAACCAGGGTCAAGAATATTTTTGACAGGAAGTCCCGGCCTAGAAAATTCATGCTTGGAGATTCATTTTTGTTGTGGGATAAGCATAGAGAACCTAAAGGTGCTCACAAAAAGTTTGATTCACTATGGATCAGACCTTTCAAAATTATCCAGGACTCGAGCCTAATACATTTCAGCTAGCATACCCAGATGGGACACTTCTACCCATTCCTTATAATTGGAAAGAGCTAAAGCTATATCAGCTATGATGGCCTTCATGGCCTCCCCTCCTTTGTACATAGTTAGTTTAGGGTTTTGTTTTCCCCTGTTTGTTTTCTCACTGCTAGAGAGTATATCTTACCTTGACTGACTCTGTTGCCCAATAGATAAGACAATGATCCACATCCATTAAATATGGTTGTGTTGCTTCATCCTTATTAGTATTCATCCCCAATCAAAGCAAGTGTTACCATTGTTTCACTCCCCATCTCATTAAGTTTTCCGCTAACCCATATAATCCTTTATTTAAACGCTAGCAGTCTTTTATGTCATGATACTAACTTGGGTGGGGTTTTTCATAGTTTTTTGAACTTCTCACTTTGCCGCTTGAGACCCCTTTTATTTCTTTCAAGTGTTACATGGGGCGGTGTTTTATGTACTTGGTCGAACTTCGTCCTTAGTGTGATTGTTATAAGCCTGGGCAGTCTTCTTTTTTCGTGCTCGAACTTGGGCACATATTTGTAGAGTTCTGCGAACCTCTTTTATAAACGCCCATAGACGTTTGTTTTCAAATTTTCAAAAGACGGTTATATGGGGAATGTTGATAGCAACAACTACCACGTGTCATAATTCTAAATTGGGAAATTAATGACTATCTGCCCCCATGTTTTTCTGTGTAGTTGTTAATAAAATAGAGGGACAAAAAACATTCTTTCCGTAGTAATTTTTGGGGAAGAATTGGAGGATGCGTGCAATTCGAATCATAGAGATCATCATCAAAGGTATTTTCAGTTATCCATTGCAGCCTATTTTTTGAATTGTTTTGGATTCAAGAAGCATATTGTTGAAAGCCACAATTGTACATGGTGAGGGTTAAATATGCTAGTTACGAATATGTGTCTGGTCTAACCTATGAGGGGTCTGAGATTGGTGACACTCGGCTAAGGCATGTTAACCTAGATGAACTAAGAAACAAATTTAACCAACCCAATCCTCCACCTATCATTGAGAGGGTAATTGGTAGTGGATTGATTGAGGCTGCCACATTCCTTATAGTTGTGCAGTGTCCTAAATTAGTATTGGAATGCATCAGGCATTACAACTCACAAACATGGGAGGTTAGAATAGAGGACAATAGGTTGGTTCTAAAAATTCAGTGGTCTACTTTCATGTCATGTTTGAGGACTCTGGAGAGGGAAGAATATTCACCAATGGATATGACCAATTCTCAAATTGAATTCACTGCCAAAAGGGGGTTTTACAAGAACGTCGAAGCAAAGAATTGGTTAGTTAAGCCTAAGAAGGGTAAATCTTAGTTGCCTTGCAACCTACACAGAAACCACTTGATAAATGAAGTAGTTGGCATTGTTGTGTTGTTACATAGAATTAGGGGCAACGAAAATGTCCACAATTTTGACGAGTGTATGTACTTCTTTATCTAGATTATACTAAGTGGAGAACAATTTTTGGATTGGGCTAAGATCATTAGTGATCATATACATGAATGGATGTCACTCTTTATTCTAAAAAAAAATTTCTTCATGTCATCTTACTTAATATATTCCCTTGTGAGTACTCGACCCTGGCCCGGATTAAGACCAACTTATCAACCACCAAAGAAAGTACCAATCTATGACTACTTTAATAAGCTTCAGCTTCATAAAAGTTTCTTTCATTTTAGGAGAATTGTTGATACTTTTACCATGAGGATGGTCATAGAATTGCAGGGGCATCTAGCAATAAGATTGTCTCCAGAGGTCATACAATTTGTGAATTTCTATGGTTGTCATTTTATTCAATTTCAAAGGTTTTCTTACATAAGAGTGGGTGGATATGTAGGCTTTCCTATTAAGCTACACAAGTACCCTAAAGATAAAATGGGTAGTTATTGGGGTCAGTAGGCAATTAGCTGATGTGAATAGATTGTGTCAAGGCAGAAATAGAATTACTGTCAGTTTTCCATTTGGATTTGGTGCATACAGCTGCCAATCTATGTTTGATGCCTTGAACATTGAGGTGGAGCTATCCAAGTATAATATGCCCTCATATGATGAGTTTTTTCCTTTTGACCTGAAGAACTATGTGAAGGAAAACCTGAAAATAGGTCCCTCTTTCAATCACCAACACAACCTTGAAGACTATTGGGGTGATTGTTTTGATGAATATGAGTTAAGAAGGAGAAGTTGGATGATGTTGACAGTAGAAAAAATTGTTATTTATGATTTGAAGTGGGATTTGAGAGATTTTATTGAAGATGGGTCTGATATGATTGACCCAATATATACTAAATTCATAGAAATCAGACCCATCCCCACCATGGACTAGAACTTTAAGGAAAAAGAAACTATTGAGATGAGAACTGCCAATGTTCTGACTAGAACTAGGGAATGGCTAACCAAGAAGAAAACCGAACAATCTTGCCCTTCTACCATATCAAAGGATTCACAGGCTACTAAAGGTACTTCCTAAGCTTCTACCAGCAGACAGTCAACGAGTAATGTCCCTCAGTCTTTAGCACTAGGTTCTCAGGGAAGTGGTGATGAGGATCCACTAGACAGGAATGTGTACTCACACACTTGTGGGGATGATATTTTTAATTTACCTATCTTGGAAAAAGGGAACGAAGGAGAAGAAGAGGAAGAAGGGTTAGAAATTTTAAATGTTGATTATCCTCCCTCTCAGGATGACTCATCTATTAGAGAGATAAACCCTTCTTAGGAGCCAAGAATAATTGTGTTTGTAGAAGATACTCCTTTAGTTACTCGAACTTTGTTTGCATTCCCAGGCTTCAAGGAAACTAAGGTTACAACAACCCCATCATGGCTAGAAGATTCACTATCCCGAAAAAGGAAAGCCATACAATCGAGCCTTCCTAAACAAGACATGGTAAGTCAGCTGCTACAAAGAGCTTCAACTCCTAAGCCTAAGAAGTTGAAAACCACCGCCAGGCTTATAGATGATACTGAATCAGGGACACTTCAGCTAGAAATTGCACACCCATCTGTGTAGAAAGATGATTCACAAGTAGCAGCGGGTGATTTTGAGGTGAATAGGGTTTACCTTGGACCTCCTACCAAAGATGGAGATATTCAAATTTTCCAGGTTTTGGTAGCCAAAATGGTGAAAAGATCAAAGAAAGATAAAGAAAGCAAGGATGAGTAGAAAGCTCAAGTCCAGAACTTGACTACTTGTTTGAAATCCATTTTTGAGGTTGTCCATCAACCCATTTCTCAAGCAGAGGATTTTGTTGAATCTCTCACTATGGTTGGAAAAGAAACCCTAACAAAAATAAAAAATAGTCAGAGTCTAAACCGAGCCATAGATGACTGGAATGAGTCCCTTATCAAGAAGGGAAGCCTTGTTATTTCTGAGTCTTTAAAACAATTTCAAGAAGCAAACACTCTGAGATCTACTTTGGGAGATGATATCATTTCCATTGAAAAGGAAGATAAAATGTGGGTTAATTGTCAAATTGAATTGAAACTCTTGATGAGCTTAGATATGGAAAAGATGGCCACAAATCAAGTCATATCTAATCCTTCAGATACTCGCTTTCTGTCATGGTCTAAAGGAGTAGAATGGAAATTGCAGGTTGCCAAGTAGAGTTTACAGAAGCTTAAAGAGGTCATAAATGAGTGTGATGTCATTTTAGACAAAGCATTGAACACTCTGATAGCCCTTGGTTTGTTGTAGGATAAAAATGGGATCAAAGATAATGTAGACATTAGAAGTTTAACCGCCAATTTCTCGAAAATGGCTAAAGAAGCACTTGATATATCCACTCCTAGTGGTGAACATTTATAGAAGCTAAGTGAATTACACTTGGTATCATCTCAGGCCATTGATCACTTGAAAGTTTGTGAACAAGGCATGGAAACGACCAAAGATACCCATTTGACATGGAAGGTGAGGATGAAAAATGTAGTTATTCCTAAACACAAAGACCTGATGCATGTCCTAAAGACCTTCCAAGCGTGGCGAAAGAGACCTTTGGTGACCCAAGAGACTGGAAATGAAGCGACACTGTCATAGTGACATGTCTCTTCTTGATTTCTTTTATGTGTCTTTTGATTAACAGGCTATGAATATGAAGAGGCGAAACTCATTCACCTATTTAAGGATGTATTTGTTTTCAAATTCTCTCTAGACATTATTCTGCAAAAAATTGCTTAGTACTATTGATGAATGAAATTACCATTTTGTCTATGTGCAATTTGGTTGAGCTTATTTGTTTCTTAGATCTTTGTGTTTAAGAATATATCTTGCATATATTATCTCATCTTGGTATGAGAAGTGCAGTTCTTACATCTGGTTTCATTCCTTATATTGTATTGAGTATCTTTGTTGATTGATTAGTCTTTGTGCTAATATTTTTTGTTACTACTTAAGCACCTAGTACTTGGAATTTTTTGATATCAGGTTTACCTTTCTTACTTTCTGGTTCAAAGCATACATGGTGTTTTACTTTCATTTTCTTTTAATTCGTTGCAAATTTTATGAGGGAGTTGTACCTCAGAAAAATTCAGATGATATTGGTCTTGTTTAAAGATAGATATTTAGAGTTGTTGGTTAATTTCTCACACCTTGTGGGGCATTTGTTTGTTAATTTTTGAAGGTGTAAATCTGTTAGCGAACACATAGTAAACATTTTCAATATTATGCTTTCCATCAAAACTGATTGAATCTATTCCACAAATCTTAGCTCCTGAATCATCTCCAAATTTAACTAATCCACCATCATACTTTTCAAGCTTAAAAAAATTACTTTTGTCTCTAGTCATATGATTAGAACAACCACTATCAACAACCCAGTAATTCTTATCTTCTTTGACATGAAAAGCAGATACCAAAGTACCTTCAAACTTATCTTTCTTCTCTGGTATACTTTGCTTCACACAACTTTCAAGGTTAGCCGAACCATATTCATCTTTTATAGATAAAAATATACATTCATTACCATCAAAGTCTCCATAATTAGATTCATCATCGAAAATACCACCATCTTCTCTCACACAGTAAGCTTTCTTAATCATCTTCCCTTTATTTCCTTTGTTCTTATTTTTTATAGCTCTCTTTGGACATCTAGAAACATAATGACCTACCTCACCAAAGCTAAGATATTTGAAAGGTTAAATTTTACCTTGTAGTTATTGGTGCCCTCCTTCATCTTCCTCACAAATTTAGCTTCCAAATCATCAAGATCTTCTTCACCTATTTCTTCAACCTTCTCTAATTTCTCAACCTTGAAAGTAGACTCTAGTTTTGTTCCTTTCTTCAATTTCCTCATTTCAAATGTAGTCAAAGTACTAATCAATTGATATCTAGAATATTTATCAAAATCAACTATTTCCTCAATAGAAGATACCTTTTCACTATAACAATCCAAAAGAGATTTAATAATTTTCTTCACCACTTTAGATTCTTTAACCATTGCACCAAGACCTCTCATATCACTTAGCAGTTCATCAATTCTTTGAATTTATCCTTTAACTGTTTCATCCTCAGAAATCTACATCATTTCAAACTGTTCCTTCAAGTTCTACAACTTTTCTTGCTTGACCTTCATATCTCCTTCATAAATTCTTTATAACTTATCCCAAACTTCTTTAGCATTCTTCAAACCCATAACTTTAATGAATTCAATTTTTTAAAGACTATTCATAATAATATGCCTTGCTCTAGCATTGATCTCATGTGCCTTGACCTCTGCACTTGTGCTCGAACCATTCAGAGGTGGAGTGTATGGATTCTGATAGGCCTTTTCAATTTCACATCCATGATCACACAAATATCCTTCCATCTGTGTTTTCCAAAATACATAATCCGTGTCAACAAATCTAGGGTATTCCAAAGGAATCTTGTTTGCCATCCCAAATCTACCTCAAGCGGTTAAGCTCTTCTTCAACGAACCTCGCTTTGATACCAATTGTTGAAATGAACGAGACAACTGAGGGGGGGTGAATCAATTGTACCAAATTAAACCTTAAAAACCCTCAATAGTAAATAGATGGACACAAGCATTCAATATACTCTTATTTTATAAGAAATGATTAAACATGAAAAGTAGATAACAAAAACTGAAATCACAACAACACACACATAAGAACACCAGATTTACACGTGAAAAACCCAATGAGGGAAAAACCACGGTGAGGATTAGCTCACAATATAAGTAATAGAAAAACTGGTACAAAGAGGCTCACTGCCAAAATAGGACGCATTGTCCAAAAAAGGATCACAACCATGACTCACTACTACAGAAAGAATACAAGAAGATAGAAGAATAATGTTACATAGAGAAACACTTCTCAATGTAGCAAGGATTCCACCACAATTTCTTGCACACTTTCACAATCATACATAAAAGATTTCAGATGCCTTTAGCTCACTGACTTCAAGAACCCTAACATGAAGTTCACACTGCTCTGATCAAACTCACATCAGATACACTTTACTCACATCACTCTATGCATCTATCTTGCTTCTTAATTTTTCCTTGCTTCCCTCTTGTATCAACATCATTCATATTTATATCAACCTCTACCTCAAAACTTTCTCCAATGTTGGCCACTAGTCGTTACACATTCAAATTCAAAATAGGTCGGCACCCAAGCATTCCCATAGTGGATAGGAATGAAATGCAACCTAGAAAAATCCTTAATTAGGACCAAAATAGATCCCAACACACTTCAACACGCTTCCACAAGCCTCGCATGTAGTGTTAAACACAAGGTCGACCAACACTCGTGTAAAACACCATAAATATTAAGTACGCACTTCAAGTAGAAAGTTTGACATCAGAATTTACTTGAATTCAATATAGAACAATCCACGAACTACTTAAGATTCATCAAATACATCATCCAAGCTTGCACATCAACAACTACTTTAACTTAGGACAACTGATAACCCTTGTTTGCATACTGATAACTGAAACTTACACTGTATTGCATCAAATCAAGTAAAAACTTGATCACAAAAAGATAAAGACATTATAAGCAACTTCCCAAATCTACACAACCTAAATCCAATTAGTGGAGAAACGCGGAGTAAATGCATTTCTCCCAGACAACAGAAAACACCATTGGACAACTGATTCACACACTAGTGAAAGTATCTTGCACTATACAACGATCCAGAAACCCAAATTCTAAATATATCAACCTCTATCAACCTAGAATAAATTGTAAGATCCACGCAGACATAGCATCAATGCAAAAAGAATGAGGAGCACAATAATAGAGCACATTAAGAACATTTGCACAACACAATTTACTCTGCTTATTAAATTTTCTCAAAAGCACTTGGAAACCAAGTACCAGAACCATCATCTGAGCTCATTACCTCATCTTCAGACTCTGCAAAAAAAAATAGCTCCATGTACTCACAACACTTCCTCAAGTCTCAGCTACAAATGCACAACCTATTTTCCTCTTTTCACAATTTTCTCAATATCCTCAACATCTTCATCCCATAATTGATATTAATGAGAACACTAGTCAGTAGACTTCCTATTGACATCAATGAGAACACCTTCATTCTTGCAATAGATTTATCCATGCGGTTTTATGGATATGCTCAATGATGACTAATGTATGCTACATTGAAGACTCAAGTAGTTTGGTGCTTCGCAAGTTCTATTTTCATGTAGCAGAGTGAACTACAGTTGATTTTGGATGCCTATTCTCCAATAGAGCATATATTTAATCACTTGCACTAGTAGGAGATGATAAAGATTAGTGGTATGAGTTTGTGTGGACACTACATGTTTCATAGTATCTTGGGTTTGAAGCACATGGAGATATTTCTTGTTTCCGGTATCGCACAGATGATTCAAGTCTCTTTGTGAAGATATATTTTTGTTGAGACCGACTAAGGTATATTATTGATGTGTGCCACTAATTCAAGATTAAGTAGATTCTAAGAAGCGTTTGTAGATGTTGTATGAGGCAAGCTAATTCATTTGGGAGAGATGTAAATAATGCTTTGTCATTTTTGTATACCACCAATGAGGATGTAGGCCAACGTGCTACAAGTTTCATAATTGATTGTTTATGGCTAATTGAATTTGTGTTTTGCAAGTGTACGAATGATATATATAAGAGATCAAAGATGTGAAGATTATTATGGAAGTGTGCAAAAATGTACGAGTGCATGAGTAGAGTGTGACAAGATCCGCTAAGACCTAATGTGCAAAATTGTTGACTATCAGTGGTTGAAGCCATAAACCAGTCATATTTCAGTTATTTCTTTTTCAATTAGCGAGGAGTAGCTTCCTTGGGTTTTAGCCCCTAAAATAAAGTCAGGGAGTAGCTTCTTCCTTGGGTTGTAGCCCAAAATCAAACTGTAAACTATTATTTACTTGTGAGGTTGGATTAGGACAATAGCTCCTAGCAGCATTTGTCACCATGGTTTTTTCTCTGTGGGGTTTTCCACATAAATATGGTGCTATTTGTGTTCTTGTGTGGTTGCTTGTCTTCTCTCTTGTTTTGATTAAGTGGATGAATGCTTAATTGATATAACTTAACTTCAAAAATAGTTAATTGAGATTGAATTTTAAAGCATATTGATTCACCCCCCCTCTCAGTATTCTGGTGTGTTCAATAACTTGCCTCAACTCATTTGAGCAACTCCATTTGGGTTATTAGTCCATATCCTTACAATCATCACCATTAAATTGCATACATACACTATATAATGTGATAGTAGTATAAAATTACCTTAAACAAAGAGAAGAAATTTAATTTAATACTTAATATAAAGTATATTTTTAAATCAATATATTTTAGTCTAAATTAATTTTATTGTAATGTATATAATTATATTTATATTAACTACTATAATTAATAATTCAACATAAACATTTATATTAATTATATTACAATACATTATATTATACTTTGATGGATGTTATGACCTATTCTAAATGCACTTGACATAAGTATAAATAAGGTTATTGTAAAAAGTTGTATGTATAGGAAATACAACCCTTAACTACAACACATAGCATGAAAGTATTAAGGATTCCACTGAAATGTACTATTGTGTGCTACCATTAAAATGAACCCTTATGGCTATAGTTCGTATAGTTTATCAATGCTTTTATAGGGGAGAGGACCCAATACCTAAGCATGTTTCAATAGTTGTGATAGTAGTTGCTTATATAATGCCCAATATTATATAATGCCCAATATTTTTATCAATATTGGACCAATAGTTGTGACTTTAAAGTTGTTAGTGTTGATGATGACTACCCATAATTAAACAAAATGTATTCCTTTGATCTAAAAAGCAACCAATCATGTGATTCCACATTAGCACTCAATAAAACAAGTTGTGAATGCACGAGTATTGGTCTCACTTTTTTTTTTGGGCCTTTTTGGACACCTTGACAAAAAGCACGCTGATGTGGCATCATATTTGATGATGTGGCCCTGAAACCTTAGTTATAAGGAGGGGACTTTCCAAGTAAGTTGCTATAAAAAATTGGGAGTGATTCAAAATTTCCATGTAGGATAATTAGAAGTGAGAAGTTAGGGTGTACAACTATTGGGTCCTCTCCCATATATTGCATATGTGTCTAACAAGACAATTGCAAGTATAATTTCTAACAAAATTCCTCTAAATCTTTTATGCTTTGATAGATGTCTATACCATATTCTAAAATAATGGCATCCCTTCCTTACTTATAACAAACTAACCTTACCTTATAATATGTCATTTTATATTTTATGTAAATCACATTAATCAGTTACATATTTTTAAAAACATAAAATAAAATTATTAATCCCTTTCATTCTCAATAACCTAAAATTCAAAAAGCATTCATATTTAGAAGGGTAGATAAGTAATCATTCAACTAAAGACTGAAGGTTATATCTCAAACAGTCAAGTCATCCAATTACCTCATTTTCATTGAAATGAGGAGCGATATCTGCACACGCTGAGGTACAAAATAGTAGATTGCCTGGAATTTTTCTGATTCAATATATTGCGTACTGTCACGCAATTCTCTGACTAATCACGAGCTTCTGCAATTCTTTTTGATGTCTGTAGTACCTACTTAAAACCCTCTTTTTCTTCTTTCCCCAGCAATTATTTCGTGCTGTTCCGTTGTCTTCTCTTACATCGTCTCAGTTTTCTCCCAAGAATTCTGCGAAGGTAATGAAATTTGGAGCCACACAGTGAATTGAATCACAACTGATCCAAACTGAACAGTATTTATAATTTTGTATCATAGAGACGATAAATGGCTGTTTGAATGGTTGCAGGGAACACCATGGGGATTGTAGGGGGAAGTGCTGAGCTTAATACAGGAGCCCGGATTCCATTAATTGGGCTGGGGACTGCATCGATCAATCAGAATGAGGAGGAGATTAAAGCAGCTGTGATTACTGCTCTTCAGGTACCAATTTCAATATTCTCTCTATGATTAGCAGTTTTATCATTTCTACCAGATATGGCTGTCTGGGACTGAGGCTACGCTCTATTCTATCTTGAAATATAATTCTACCCTGTTATAAGAGATTTTTTATAACTTCTCTAAATTTTCCACAGTTCACTACAGATGGGTTATGACCTCTCCTTTGGTCTATTCTAAGCATGATGTACTCGAGCAGTCCAATTGACCTATTATGATCATCTGAATTTTTTTTTTATACTCTGTCTATAGGTTGGTTACAGACACTTTGACACAGCAAGGCTTTACAACTCAGAGCATGCACTAGGAAAAGCTCTGAATTCAGCTTTTCAGAGTGGGCTTGTCAGCAGAGAAGATGTTTTTGTCACCACTAAACTGAAGAATACAGAACACGACGATCCAGTTGCTGCAATCAAGGATAGTTTAATGTATGGTATCCTTTTTACAAATTAGTTCTCTGTTTCCTCTGTTTTGTAGACCTCCTTGTTGAAAATTGTTTATAATATCCAGGAATTTGCAACTAGAGTATGTGGATCTATACCTTATCCACTGGCCTGTCAAGCTGAGAACAGAGATTCCACTTTTCCCGGTGAAAGAAGAAGATTTTTTGCCCTTAGATATAAAGTCTACTTGGCAGGGAATGGAGCAGTGCATGGAGATGGGGCTTACCAAAGCCATTGGGCTTAGTAACTTTTCCTCTAAAAAAATCGAAGACTTGCTTAAATATGCAAAGATTCCCCCTGCTGTTGATCAGGTAAAGAGTTGCACAAATGCTTTTTTCTGTTTCAGAGGCTTGCTTTTCATCTGACCCAAGGGCTATCTGCGTTCATTGTTTTTTTTCTGAACCTGTTCCCAGGGTCTTTAATGAAATTTCCCACCCACTAATCAGGAACAGATTCAATAATTCATCTAGACTAGTCAAGTCTTCATTCTCTATTAGCTCATATATTGATTTTGGGCAGCACAGAAAGCTGTATGGCTTCCTTTTACCTACAGTTTCTCTTTGCTACAAGCTTCTGTAGATGTTCCTCTTGCTCTATAGTTGATCCTGTCTCTATTTCGACTGTTAGAGGATGTGAGTTAACCAGAAGTGTAATTAAATCTTTAGTGTATATGAGATTTTCAGCTCTAGGAAAATTCGCCACCAGCAATTTACCGTTGGAAAACTCACCATCACCATCATGACATTTTTTAATATATATTTTTAAAACTTTGAATTTTTTTTGCAAAATAATAATATGATTTATGATAATAAAAATGCAGTGAACAATATTCTTTTGTAACAAAAAAAAATTCGAAGTTTTGGAAATGTATATTAAAAAATGTTAATGCTATTAGTTTTCTCACAGTGAATTGCTGGTGGTGAATTTTTTTTTAGGTGAATTTGTCATGGCGGTGAATTTTCCCGCGGTAAATTGTTGCAGTGAGAATTTTCCGACGAGAATTGCTGGCGAGATTTTCACTGTCCATAAGATTCATAAGATTCAGTAATAACTACTGGGAAAACTATGTAGATTCTCTTAAATTTCATAATTTAATATTGAGATGAAAGAAAAAGTTAAATCAGATTGTAAATTTAAACCAATGTCAAAAGCTAAAAGATGCCAACGAGGATACAGGAAAAAGATAAAAGAAAACAAAGAAAACAAAGAAGAAGCATTATAAATTCTACCTTAAAATGAAACCAGAATGGACTAATTATATCTTTCATAAAACTTGAAAGTAAACATTTTCTTGGAGATAATTAGCTGTATGTATAGTGACTGTTATGTTCATCTCACATTGACATAATGTCATTTTCTCAACAAAACCCTGCTAGAGAGCATCTCTATCAGCTCAGTTTTACCAGTCCAGTAGCTAATGGTTCTTGAAGCAAATTTGCCTCTTTGATTCCCCATTTTCTAGTCCATTTCACCAAGCCTTCTGTTGAGTCACAAACATAACTTGGTCCAGTAATTTGATTGTATAGAATTGTATTATGTGTATGATGATTATGGTATGGAATTACAGGTGGAGATGCATCCACAGTGGCAGCAAAAGAAGTTGAGAGATTATTGCAACAAGCATAACATTCATGTGAGTGCGTGGTCTCCTCTCGGAGCTCCAAATACTCCGTGGGGTTCTAATGGGGTGATGGATAATCCCCTTATTCAAGAAATTGCCCAAAAGCATGGAAAGACTAGAGCTCAGGTATTTATTTGTTATTATTCGATTGTTTTGGAATTTTTGCTTGGAAATGAATTAGAAACTTAGATTGGTGGTGTGCATTGTGCAATTGCAGGTTATATTAAGGTGGGAGTTAGAGCAAGGAGTGAGTGTACTGCCTAAGAGCTACAACACAGCCAGAATATCTGAAAATTTTCAAGTCTTTGATTGGTCTTTGACTCCGGATGATCATGACAAGATTAGCAAGCTTGAACAGCGTAAATTACTGCGTGGGGAGAATTTTGTTAATAGTACAACCAGCCCCTACAAGACTCTGGAAGAATTATGGGATGGGGAGATTTAACAGAAGCATGGCCCTTGGTTTAAGCCAACCACAAGTAATTGGCACTTCCAAGTAGACTTTTTATAGATTTGTTTGCTTAATCACCTGTGAATGTTACTGTTAGCTTTTGGGGATTTATAATGAAGGCATTAGCTTGACTCGGTACATCAAAGTTTTCAATGGGTGCAACTGTTTATAAGATTAGCTCGGAATGATACAATCTCTGTTTCTGGTTCTCAAGCAAGCTGTAATAAATTGTGGCAAGGTTTCATGGTGTTCTAGAAACAGCTAAAATCTATTTAAAATATCAAGAAATATTTCATAAGCTTTTGATGCATATATATTTTTTTAAATAAAGTAGTATTGTATTGATGATTTGATATATATACAAATGATGATGAGAGTTTTAACTTTTTATTCTAACTTGATCCTCATCATCTACCTGTGCAAATAGAATGCAATTCTTTGGTATCTTCGCCTTAAATATGATCTTAGAGTTGTGTTTTATTGATGCCATCCATTATCATCCTTTATTATGGGAAATTAAAATGTCCTGAACAGAAAGTACAGAATCAGTGATAAATTAAGAAATGGTTTACATAAGATCCATACTCTTCTCAGGATTTTGTATGGTAATTTACTTTTGACTTAGTACAGAATGCAATGATAAGGTGATGGATACAACTATTCTAAATTGGAGATATAATTGACATTTTGTGCTAGATTCTACCATTTTGGCTTTGTTCAAAGCTAATACACTGAGTAATTCCCACAATGCATGCAAGTTGCCTCATGTATTCTTTTCTCTGCTCAACACAAGGAAATTTCCTTCCACTTTCACAGAAAAGTGTGTGCTCCTTCCTGCCAGGCTTAGAGTTGCAGTAACCAAAATGACATGAAATTTGTTTTATGTTTTAACTTAGGTGAGATTGTAGCTGTGCAACAACAAGAATATCTCACATTTGCATAAAAAAAATTGTTAATTTATTCTGATTTCTGGATTCCATTGTGTAATAATTTTTGCATCACAGTAAATTAGTATTATGGATTTTGGAAAGGATTGTGGAAACTTGATATCATTAAAAATATTTTTTTTTAAAGAATAGAATACGGTTTCTATGTGATCAAAAGATACATTTTGGTTGTGGTCAAGGCACACTCTTAATAAGAAGTTTAGGATTGATATTCTTTGACTAAAGAACTATGGAAAATCTATTGACTATATTCCATCATGAATATAGTCTTCATACTCACATGGTGTATAGAGGTCAAATAATAGTAAGACCTAAGAGGCAAGGAAACATGGCTAGGGCCATGCTAAATTTTGTAGATGAACATTGCATGGAAATATGGGATGTTATTGAGTAGAAGACGAGCAATGGGTTAACATAATTCAAAGGATCTCATGCTTATTACATTATTAGTTGAAATCAAATTGTTTTTCAACAAATATGTGTTCAAGATAAGGGTAAGTGCAAAAAGATGGGAGATCAAAAAGGGGTCTTAAGTAGTCATTTTTTTTGAAATTAGGAAAGACCGACTTTGGATGAGAAATTGAAGATAGTTGCACTCAAAATTTTAAGATGCAACAAAAACAAGAGTCAGTACTCCAAATCTACTTTCTAAACTATTATATTTTTTAAAAATGGTAGAGATTAAGGGGTTCAAAAATGAGGTCCACACAAATTGGTCATGTTTTTCCAATAAAACATAACATAGTGTTTAGTATGGGCCCCAATTTAATGTTTATTTTTTTTTAGTATATCAAAAATTGCTTCAATGAGAAATTAGCTCACACCATGTAGTTTATGCTCGATTTTTCTGCTAATTTTTTAATGAATATATGATTTTTACTATTTTTCAAAGTGGACACATCTTGGAAAACAATAAAATGTGAATATTTATTGAATGGAGACTAGTTTCTAAAAATGTAATTTATTTGAAAATTTGATAAATGGTTAAAAAATGAATTAAAAAATATCACATATTGGTTTTTGATTAAAAATGGATACACTAACAAAAGAAATTAAATATGATAACCTTAAAAATACTCAAACGTGAAAAATAATATATGATTAGATAGTTAAGAGAGTTTAACATTATCGTGGTATTTTTTTGACTTGACATTGAAACACATACAAACTTGATGGAGAGCACACTTGAGATTATGTCATTTTTTACTATTTGTAAAAACACGTTTTTGGATATTGAAAAGTCACTCCAAACCTTTGGGTTGGAATCGCAAGGAAAATCTAAGCTAAAGGCTTGGAAATTTCCAAAGCAAAACATAACACGAACACATTATGACACATTCATGTCATGTGATTTCCCATAATGCAAGCACATTATAACATACTCATGTTATGTTTTGCTTTGAAATTTTTTCTCCTTTTCTCTTTCTCTTTCTCTTTCTCTTTCGGTGAAACTATATACATGAAATAAATCTTATACTTTAAGTTATATTTCATGTATATAGTTTTAAGATTTTTGTAAATGGTTTTGGGTTTCTATGAGTTATAATGCAAATTCTAGTTTTTGGAAGATCTTATAATTTTTCAAACGTAGTCAAATTTTAGTGATCAACAAGTAAAACTTCAGTAATTAGTAGGCTCCCATCATCTTGCTCTCTCTCCCTATCTTCATCCCTTTCTCTACCTCTCTCCCTTGAGCTCAAGATCTATCTATTTGTCCTCTCTCTCCTTCCCTCTCTAATTCTATCTCACCTCTCTCTCCCTCTCCTCTCTCTTACCTCTCTCTCACCTCTCTCCCTCCCTCCCTCTCTCTCTCCTTCCCTTTTTACTTTTCTCTCTCTTATCTTTATCTCCTCTCTCCCTCTCTACTTACCTCTCCCTCCATCTCTCTCTCTCTCTCTCTATCTCACCATTCTCTCTCTTTACTTCTCTCTATCTCACCTATCCCTCTTTACCTCTCCCTCCCTCCCACATCTCTCTCCTACCCTCTCTCTTTCCATCCCTTTGTCTTTGTATGTAATTCTATTTATCTCACCTATCCCTCTCTACCTCCCTCTCTCTCTTTCTCGTTCTCTCCTTCCCTCTCTACTCTCTATCTCATCACTCTTTGTCTCCTCTCTCGCACCCTGCCCCTCTCCCTCCTTCCCTCTCTACTTCTATCCATCTTACTTCTCTCTCTATTTATCTCTATCTCACCTGTCTCTCTCACCTCTTTCTACCTCCTTCCCTCTCTACTTATTCATATATCTCCTCTCCCTCTCTCTACCTAACTCTCCCTCCCTCTCTCTCCATCTCTTCTCTCTATCTCCACTCTTCATCCTTCCTTCCATCTCTCTCTTCAAGTAGGAAGAGGTAAGTAGAGAGAGAGAGGTAGTGAGCAAGAAAGACAATGAGAGGTATAGGAGGAAGAGGTAGGTAGAGAGGGAGAGAGAAAATAGAGAGTAGATAAGGAATGAGGGAGGGAGATAGGGAGAAAGAGGTAGAGAGAGGGAGAGGAGTGATATAGAGAAGTAGAGATGATGGAGGGGGGGAGAGAGAGACATAGAGAGGAAAGGAGAGAGAGGGGGGGAAGGAGGGAGGGAGTGGTAGGGAGGCAGAGAGAGGTGAGATAGATAAAATTAGAGAGGGGGAAGGAGGGAGGGAGAAGTAGGGAGGGAGAAGTAGGGAGAGAGAGAGAGAGATGAGATAGGTAGAAATAGAGAGGGAAGGGGAGAAAGAGGTAGGTGATATATAGATAAGTAGAGAGGGAAGGAGGAAGGGGGAGAGATTGAGATAGCAAAAGAGAGAGGGGGAAGGAGGGAGGGAGGGAGAGATACAAAGAAGTAGAAAGGGAAGGAGAGATTGAGAGAGAGGAGGGTAAAGGGAGGGATGGATTGAGGGAGGTAGAGAGGGATAGGTGAGATAGAGGAATGTAGGGAAAGAGGTGGGATAGAGAGAAGTAGAGGAGAGAGTTAGAGAGAGTGAGAGAGCGAGGGAGGGAGGGATAGGTAGAGAGGGATAGGTGAGAGATGTAGAGAGGGAAGGAGGGAAAGAGAGGTAGATAGGGATATGTGAGATAGAGAGAAGTAGAGAAGGAAGGTAGGTGGAAGGAAGAGAGAGAGATAGAGAGAGATATGTGATATAGAGGGAAGTAGAGAGGGAAGGAGGAAAGTGAGGATATTGAGAGAGAGAGGGAGAGAGAGAGGGGGGAGGAGGGAGGGATTGGGGAGATGAGATAGATAGTGTTGTGCATTTTGCACAACACCTCGCTAAAAGCAGGGACCCCTCTTTTTGTTTCGCCTTCTTTGGCTACTCGTTTTTGCTTCAAGGACTAGTCATATATGATGCTTGCTAGGTTTGCATAGGTTTATCCTTTGGTTAGTGATCATGTATCACACTTCGGTTTAGGGGTCATTGTCCTTTTTCATGTGGTTGTTTGCTCATTTGCATTGAAATGCCTAAGTTTTTTCTTTTATGGAAATGTCGTTGCAGAACACCATTTGTGGAATTCCAAGTGACCAGCGCCGGTCCCTCCGGCTTCCGCATCCTCCGACTTGCAAAGCTCCAACTTCCATAGCCGCATTTTCCGCATTTCTTAAAATGGGAAAAATCATCAAGTTTTAGGTCTAAGCACTCTTCATATGCGTTTTCCCATGTGCCAAATTGAATAGACTTGAAATTTGTTATGTATTTGGTATTTGAGGAAAACTTCACGCGGATTTCCAATGCAATGGAGTCGAAGCCTCTAGCTTCCACATTCCTCCGGCCCACAACCCTCCAGCGGCTGGGCTTAACCAACACACTCTAAGCGTTGACCACTTAGGTGGCTGGTGTGGGGCCCATTCCATCTGCTTCTTCACCAATACCTGTTTCCGTTTGTCTGAGCAGTCTCGTTAACCGTTGCGGTTAATAGTGAACCGCCTAGTTCCTGCCTATCATTCAAACCAAATTCAAAACATTACTTCCCACGCTGCGGAAGTTTGGTGGATGTTGGCAAAGAGTTTAGTTATATAAAGTTACTGCAGCGAACGGAAGACAAGCCGAAATGCTCCGATAGGCATGTATGCAAAATGTGGAAGCATAGACAAGGTCGTGAACTGTTTGACCAAATGCTTTAAAGAAATGTGTAGTGACGGATATACACAACATCAATTTTTTGTAAAGGCTTCAGTAACTTTCAAGCAAATGCAATTGGGAGCTGTAAAGCCAGACTTCACAACCTTTGCTAGCAGCCTCCCTGCCTGTGTGAAATTGGGAGCTTTGGAACAGTGTATGGAATCCGTCGAATGATAACGAACAGAGGAATTTTGTCATATGTTGTAGTTGCAACTACCCTGGTAGACATGTAAGCATAATGTGGAAGCACAGACAAGGGGCGGTAACTGTTTGACAAAATGCCTCAAAAAAAAATGGTTTAATGGAATGTCATGATTGCAAGATATGCCAAAATGGATTATGACAAGTTCAATCCTGCCACAACCCTACGTTTACGTTCCGTAGGTTTTGATCAAACCAAAGCACAAAAAATCTGAGTGAAAAAAATTAAGAGAAAAAAATTGTAGTTTTGGAGAAGCACAAGAATATATTCATTCTCAGCATCGCTTCAACCCTGAATTCATCTACTCCATTATTTCTGCAATTGCCCACATCAAAGTTATGTTAAAAAGAAATTAAAATTTTTTGAAAAAAAATAAAGAAAGAAGTTTTGCTAAAAACAAAATAAAAAGTTTTAAGAAAAATGGGTATCTTATTCTTAATTTTTAATCAATTTAGGATAACAGCGGGGGAAGATTAGAAAGGCTGAAGTGTGTTTGGATTTATTTTAATTTTATTTATTTTTAATAATTTGGAAGTTAGTAAATAATTTGGGATTTTTTTTAATTATTTGACATTATTATCTATTTATTTATAATGAATTTTCAAGGAGTTTTATTTTATTTTATTTTATTGAATTATTGCAAATATAACTTAAAGAGTATCAAGTCTTACAAGTAATTTGAGAGCTAATAAATATTTCAGCATAGATTAAGCTTTGTTTCTTATGATCAATGGATAATTAAGATCAATGGAGACTTAAATTATTCAAAATCATGTATTAGAATATATGTATTTAAAACATTCATATGTAATGACATAAACCAAAAGATAAAAGTACAAGATATACACTTTTTATATTTACAATCAAATGGAATGTCATGATTGTAGGATATGCACAAAATGGATTTGTGACAAGGCTTTAAAATCTTTCGAACAAAACAAATTGACAACATACTCTCTGCTTGTGTTAATATGATAGCTTAAGAACAAGGTATAGGCATTCATCAAAGCTTAACAAAAGGGGGATTTTTGTCGGATATTATTGTTGGAAATGCTTTGGTAGAAGTGTATGGAAAATATGAAAGCATAGACAAGGCATGCAAATTGTTTGACAAAATGCCTCAAAGAAATATGCTCTCATGGAATGCAATGTTTGTGGGATAAGCACAAAATGGATTTTGCAAGGATGCTCTCAAAATATTTGAATTAATGAAGCACTTTGGAACATGTCTCGACATTATAAACTTTTCTTTTGTTATATGTGCATGCAACCATGCAGTTTTAGTGCATGTAGACTGTACATACTTCAATCACATGGATAACTTTTATTGTATTACACCTACAATTGATCTTTATGTGTGCATGGTTGACCTACTTACTCATGTCGGCTATCTTGAAGACACCCTAAACTTTATCATTAAGATGCCATTTAAACTTGTGGTGGTTGTGTGGATTTGTTTTCTTGTTGCCTATAGATCACATATGAATATATGCTCAAGAGTATTTACAATGATGCTACTTTTTTATTTGGATCCTATAAAAGATGTGACTTATGTTTTTCTCTCAAACATATATGCAAAAGTGGGCAGATGGTGTGAGAAAACGGTGAGGAGATTGATGAAAGATAAGGAATTAAAAAGATCTCCGATGTAGTTGGATTGAAGGCCATAAAACATAATACATGCCTCTTGTTTAGGAGATATATCATATCCACATATACAATAGATCTATGTAAAGCTGGAGAAATTAGCTTGGGAGGTGAAGGCAGTATGGTATTTTTTAGATGTAATACATTTACTTAATGGTGTGGGAAAGGAGGAAAATAAACTATTTGTTTGCCACCATAGCAAAAAGTTGGAAATTGATTTTGGTTTTCCAGACATGCCCCCTAGAACAACTATTAGAGTTCTTAAGAACCTTTGAGTATGTGTTGATTCCTACACTACAATAAAAATTATCTCCAAGATTGCTACAATTCGTACTTATAATGATTAGTTTAGTTGATTTAATGAAGAGGAAATGAACTCACTTGCACACACATATTTTTCCATGGATTATTCTAAGGCCTCAAGTTAATTCATAAGAATTAATTTCTTATGTGAAATAATTTTTAAAAGATTTAATTACTTTAAACCTTAATATATGGGTTCCTAAGTTGGTTTACTTATCCTAGAATGTTTGAGAACATTCTCTAATAAATTTCCCATTTATTATGCCTTGCAACACCATCTCTAATTTTAGATAAAATTAGGGAACCCCTGCACTTATGTTTGTCCTTTTGAGCCTTTACCTTGCATATCATTCTTAAGAGTAAGGACTCTAGTGTGCTTCTAATTTTTTTAGTTCGATTTTATTACATATAGAGTCCCTGATCGATATCTAATGAAAGATTTATATTTTTCTCCTTCTAGTTGCTAGAGTGATATTTTTTGTCTTGCCTCACTCTAGGTGATTTTGTGGCCTATATTAGTAAATGTGAATTTATCTAAGTCTAATGCTTTATTTCTTAATAGAGCCATGTTTTGGCCACCATCTATAACCAATCTAAGAATTCCTTCAATGGACCCCCTTATTCAAAAATATTCTTGTTATAGTGTATTTCCTTTTGTTATACTTGTCATGTGCCTAAATATCTCGAAGTATAGAAATTTCTAAATTGTTAGGAGTGATTGTGTCTATTTATATCATTTGTTGGGCTAATAGGTTTCCTCTTTCTATTATCCTTTTACTTCATTCCTTGAAACCCAACATTTCAATTTATGTTTGATACCTTTGACTATTTTAGTCTTTTAGACTTCTCATTATCTACGTACTTTATCATCGCTTTCCCCATCCTTTCATTCCCTAGTTCGTCTTTACCTTTGGCCCTAGTATTTTAGGTCTCCATATAATCATGTACTTATTAAGCTATAAGACTAATCAATGAACCTTAGTTATTCTTCGCTTACTCTTTTTTCCATGCTTTCTCTCCTTTAGCATTGAGTATTCACCATCGCCAATTCCTAATTTAAGGATTCACTTTCCTTTAAGTCTCAAAATATTGAAATTTTAGTATCTCCCCTAATCATTTCCCTCACCCCAGTTCCCATCTCCCTTCCTCCTTATGGGACCCATACTGTAGGATTACTCATATCATCACACCCAAAAGGTATAAGGCAATATATTGTAAAACCAATCGCCGAACCTTGAAAGTCTTCCACCCTATTTACCTTGCTCTTTCTTCTTCTAGCATTAGGAACACCACATTAATGATCCCTAACCCATTCTCTTGAGTCATAGATTTTAAGACATATATTTTACTTTACCAAAAAGTACATCTAGCACTTTGTATCCTTGATCCTTGATCCCTTTCCTTTACCTTTTTGTCCATGTTATTTTTAATGGTATCAAATTTTCCATCACCTTTATCCCACTTCTTCTTTTATCAGTATCCCTTTCACTAATCCTCGCTCCTCTTTGCATATTTTCCTTTCAAACTCCTAATATTTTTTATATAAACTTCCCTAAAGGTAAGTCAACATGTGGTAAGCCTAAACCCTAGTTCCCAACTACTCAATGCAACTTAGACTTCTATAGATGCTACCAACCCACCACAAGATAACATTAATGACCAAGCCAATTCTATATGTTGATTGTGACATTTTCCTATGTGTCACCTAATCACTTTCTTGGACCAATCATAACATGACACATGTCTTACATGTACCTAACCACCAAAAGAAAGTGGTCTATCCGAGAAATGATTTCCATATGAATGCCTTTCTAAAAATCAAAAGAGTGACTAATCAAAAGGCCTCCATATCTAAGCAACCTATATGCCTATCCAAGAAACCTCTATCCATATCCAAGCAAACTATATCCCTTTTCACATCCCTATGACAAAAATAGCTTTAAGGTTAGCCTTCAATAGATAAGGAATCTACCCTCAATTTAAAGAGATTATCTTGTAGGGACCACCCTCATTAATGATTTAGCTTGCTACTAGAATTTATTTTTCATGTCCTTAGTTATATTTAACACATTAGCCCTTGAAAAGGGATTTTAGTTTGAGCCATGATGTCCCTGTGAATGCCTTTCTAAAAATTCCTATTCATATTAAGTTGAAAAATAAAAAGAGCAACCTAATGGAGACTGATGGCGAAAACCTATAAGTGCACTAAAAGGTAAGACTTGTAAAGTTACTTTGTTAGAATATAAAATAAGATAGATATCACTATAGGTATTAAAAAAATGTGGTAGTATAAGGTATCTTGTGCTACCACCAGGTGATAAATTAAAGTATTAAAAAGAAAGGAGTTAAGGATGGATAAAATAAATTAATTAAATATTTTATCAAAAAAATTGATAACAAGAGAGTAAAATAATTTATTTGTAAGATGATCAAGAGAGGTTTTTCAAAAGAATTTAATGATCATGATAGAAAAGAAGGAAGAAGAAATAAAGTTGAAAGAATACTAGGATCTTGAGAGGAAAGATAATGGAAAAGGTTTTAAAAACGTGCGAGAAGCATCAAGAGAGTGTATCAAGAGGGATGCAATGAATAAAAACCCTAGTATTGAGATAGGTATATCCTCAATGGACATGGCATGAACATGGATATTAAAGAAATAAAGTGGTTTATAGCATAAATTAGAACTATCTAGAGAAAAATATAACTAAAATGATAAGGAAGTTGAAAGAATATAAGGTAGCAATGAACTTAGAGAACTTTGACCTTATTTGTAGGGATACTATTGATCTGTGGTTGCTATTAGGATGAAGAGGAATTAAATAAGTTGTTAATTGGTGAAGAAGAGATAATATTTAGCAATAAAATAAAAGAAGTCACCATATTTTTCCAAGGAAACTTTGGAGATGATAGATGAGAGAAATTCTTAGGTTTGGGAAGCAAACAACTCAAAGAAAATTAAAGATAGATCAATTACTAATGATGTGTTATCAACCAACACATTCCCTAGGCTAAAGAGACACTATGAGGAGATGAACCTCATGGAGTAAGAGTCACCCTGCATTTTGTCAAAATTAATAAGAGTTTCTAAAGAGTTCATATAAGTAGTGAATCCTTAATTGAGTTAGAGAAATCAAGATCAAGAAGCAATTATGTATGAGATTTGTGACAAATATTAATAAATGAGTTCTTAGATGTTTGGTTACAAAGAGATAGTGGTAGAGAAAGGACTTTGGTCAAGTAGAAGATGAATGAAACTAGACAAAGAAGTCGTGATAAAAGAGAGAAAGAGATACAAGAGTAGATAATAGATTAGGAGAAAGGATAATCGCTAACCATGTGCAAAATTTTTTTTTTTTACCTCCACCAAATATGGTTGTACATATTCAATTAAGCTCCCTATTTTTGGTAAATACACCAATGATGCTAGCAAACATCTCTTTACCTTGGAATTTCCTTGGAGTGGGGTTGGCATTAATGATGACTAGGCTCGATTATATGATTTTGTGGAGATCCTCATTGATGAGACACTAAGATGACACATTAAAGAATAACCTAAGCATGATAAAACATGGAAAAAATTGAGTGACTTATTTTTGACAAATTTCCACTTACCTAATGTATGAACAAAATTCATAAAGAAAATATGGAAGATGAAAAAACTAAGGAGGAATCAACAAAATTTTATGAACAATGATTTAAAAATATGGTTAGAAAACTAGAAGAAATCTTGACATAAAAAAAATGAATTGAGTGGTTTATTTTAGGGTTAACTGATTGTGTTATAACATAAGTAGATGAGAATATTTCCTCTTCACATAAGGATGTAGTAGAATTGATCACCATGATATAATCCTAGTCAAAGATATGGTAGACTGATTTAGGAGGAAAAGGTAAAATTGATAATTTTAAATTTGAGTTGGAAAACATAATGCTGAAGTATGAAATTCTAATGAAAGGTGAGAAGGATGAGACTTCTCCCCACCTTGAAGATATCAATTTTGGTTTAAAAAATATAATAGGGAAGAACATCTAAGGAGTGAATTATTGATCATCAAAGGCACCGAGAGGGATACCACACTAAGAGGGGAACTTGAGAAATACCCTAGAAATAAAGTAGATACTTTAAAATCTAAAGTGGGACAAACATGACAGAATAAGTGTCCAGTGTTACTTCATGAAGAAGATGAATATGAACCAGTTGTCCATGGATTGACTAGGGAAGCATTTTTTGGATATGGGTATGGATAGAGTATAGGTTTTATCTATAAGAGCATTGAATGTTTATTTGGAACATGGCTAGTGGGAACTTCAATTGAGAGCAAGTATAAGACCACTTAACATATACACTATGTGGTACCACAAATTCAATGAAGTATAGGACCCTCCATGAGTTACTATGGTAACTATTGAGAAGAAGATGGAAGGGGAGGTTACCATAATAATTTAATAAAGGTGTACTAGAGAAAGAGGAAGGACCAAAAGGCCAAAATGACATAACTATGATAAACTAGGACATTATGCTAATGAGTGCACAAAAGAAAAAAAAGAGGAGATTCCACATGTGATTTTTTGTGGTGATAAATCATCTGATATTTTTAGTTGTCCCAAATTTAATAGTTCTATAAGAATGTGTTGGCACCATTATTAGAAAGTGAATAATTATCTAGTCTAAATGTAACCTGTGATGCTAAAGTAGTAATGAATAGCCAAAATAGAGGATAAAATGTCACACAATGTGAATCTTCAAATATAGAAAAAAATGTAGAATAGGAGAATCCTCATTGAAAAAAAGACAAATTGGAAAATAATACAAAAGAAAAAGGAAACACTCAAGAAAAAGGCCATGTAGAAACTTAAGAAAAAGAGGAAAATAAGTTCAATAATTACCTAGGGTTAGATTAATAGAAGCATATCCTAGGAGAATTTTATGAAAGTGAAGAAGAAGAAGAAATATTTAGGTAAGGGGGAACATGATTTGGTGAGAAGGAAGTCCAAAGAGCTAATTAATAAAAACAAAAAGGAGAGGATGACAATAAGGAACGTTCAAAGAAAAATAGGTCCATAGACTGAAAGAATTGGAAAATTTAGTAGAATAAGAGGTTAGGGTTCAAGGGTTGGATAGGATGAAGTTGGATAAGGTTATTTGAAAGAAACTCTTGAAAGATGGAATTGGAGGCTTTTCTAGCTTCATCCAATTAACTTGTTAGCTTGTGAAGAAAGGGAGATAGTAAGTTTAGATGACAAGGAGTAAGGCAGTTTTAGTTACTTTAGTTATTTTTTTTATTAGGGTTGGGTTAAAGAGAAAATTATATATTTTTTAGATTGCGGGAATCAGAATCGGGTAGCCGTTGCCCCTATAAACTGCAATGCACCTAGTAAACTTTTTCACTTGACCGATGACGTTGGTGCAACATGCCCTCTGGTACCACGAGGATGGTGGGGAGACTAGACCTCATGACCTCTTGCTTGCAATAGGATGCTTTAGTTGATCGAGCTAGGCCCATCGCCCCAAAGAGAAAATTATAAGTTATTGGTGTTCTTCTTTGTAGAATTATTGGTTTCTTGAGAAGAGAATGGAGCTAAATAAATAGACAATAAAGGTCAAAGAGGATATGACCTTAAAATGATCTATCAACTATGTATAATCATACAAGGTGATACAAAGTGATAAAAGTTGGATATTTATGCAAGAGATTTTGATTGTGAATCTTTGGGAAAAGATTCCTAACAAATTCTCTCTTGACATTAGAGTTGAGAAAAATATAGGATATCTATAATAATTGATAAAATACATCACCTTCTAATTTATGCCTTGATTGCAATGCATACCATTGATGAAACTACCTTGCAATCCTATCTTGACGTGAATATGTTTCATGAAAAAATAAGAGAGATAGAATAAGGAACACATATAATAGGACCATTTTTTGTTTATTCTTTATTAATGAATAGAGAAAAGCTTAGCTATGAATAAATCATTAAAGTACAATAATCAATGCAGATTGATCTATAAAGGATTGAACATGTATCTTAGGATCATTTATCTAATCATACATGTATGTCAATATTTAACATAATGTCCTAGTTCACATGGTCTATACCACATGGACACTCAATTATCTTGCTTGACCATGACCTAATAATATAAACCTTAAGGTAGTTGATTTTCATCCAAGAGATTGATTATATTTAAAGAGAAGTGAGGTACACCTAGTATTTTACTTGAGTTGATGAGTGTTAAAATACCCATTAACAATTAGATGTATGTAGATTGATCATTTTTTTAATTAATAGTTTACTATTCATTTTTTAATTTATTGTAGTTATTTATTTCATAAATTATGATAATATTCTTTTATTATATTTTGTAAAACTTGATACTCTTTAAATTATATTTACACTAATTCAATAAAATAAAATAAAATAAAACTCTTTGAAAATTCATTATAAATAAATAGATAGTAAAGTCAAATAGTAAAAAAAATCCTAAATTATTTACTAACTTTAAAATTATTATAAATAAATAAAATTGAAATATAATCCAAACACACGTGGCCCTTTGTAAACTTCCCACTGTTATCAAAATTGATCAAGAATCAAGGATAAAATACCCATAAATATAACAAAACTTCTTTCTTACTTATTTTTTCAAAAACTTTTTAATTTTTCTTTTTTTCTAACATAACTTTGAAGTGGGCAACTTGAGAAGTAATGGAGTCGATGCTCTCCATCACCTATAATCCAAACAACACATTTTTTCTCTTAATTATTTTCATTCAGATTTCTTGTGCTTTGGTTTCATCAAAACCCTACAAAATGCAAATGTAGGGTTGTGGAACTTGTCGTGAATCCATTTTGTACATATCTTGCAATCATGACATTCCATTAAACCATTTTTTTGGAGGCATTTTGTCAAAACAGTTACCGCCCATTGTCTGTGCTTCCATATTTTGCATACACGCCTACCAGGGTAGTTGCAACTACAACATATGACAAAATTCCTCTGTTCGTTATCATTCGACGGATTCCATACACTGTTCCAAAGCTCCCATTTTCGCACAGGCAGGGAGGCTGCTGGCAAAGGTTGCAGAGTCTGGCTTTACAGCTCCCAGTTGCATTTGCTTGAAAGTTATTGATGCCTTTACAAAAAAATCGATGTTGCGTATATCCAGAAATCATGGGATTCCATGACACCGCATTTCTTTAAGGCATTTATTATTGCCATGAGAAAAATAACAGGAATACAAGGTAGATTAAAAAGTGCTAATAGATTTATTAAATTTTAAGTTTTTACTGTTTGTTAATTAATCTAGGATCTAATTAGTGCAGATTTGTTATGTTATTTATTATTGCAAGATAATATATCATAGTGAAACAAGAAGACTATGTAAAGGTATACATCATCTTTAGGATTTATGTAAGAACCAATGTCAATATCTGAAAGAAATTCAAATTAAAAGTTCCAACTATAGCCTAAAACCAAGACCAGAGAGGGGAAAAGTTTCAATTCAAGCCTAAAACCAAGACAAGAAAAGTTTGAATTATGTCACCTTACTTCCGACTGTGAAAGGATTTATGTATGAACCAATGCCAATAATGTGACACAATTCAAACTGTGCATATTACCAAGATTTTGGATTCATCAGCAGAGACCTGTAATCTAGAATCCAAGGCAACCTTTTGTGTAATACCAAAATCACAGCAAAGAGGAGCCAGTCCAGGTTCTTCTAGTAAACTAAACTCACAAAGTCCATAGTACCCATGATAGAGATCTGGAAACATTCCAGGCCATTTACTGAAGCCACCATACTTTGACTGGCATGTAAAAAGAAAGCAACGTAAAGCTTCCCAATCATAAAATCATGGGCCCCCAAGAGTTTCAATGAGCCACCCACCCTGCATCATTTAATTACTAGTACTAGTTTTATGGCAATTACCAACATAGCTTTTCAAAATCAAAAAGATCTGTGGCATGTTAACTACCAGAATGAGTAACATGTAGAATTTTTTATGATATGATAGTATTAAACTTTTACAATTAATTCATTGTAAATAGTGTGTTTATTTTGTTTTCTAATTCTAAAAATCATACATATATATGATATTCATTTTAAATAAGATTTAGTTTTTATATTTTTAGGAATTTTTTTTGAATAACTTAACATATTTAGTGTATACATTAACAATTTTGTAAAACAACTACAATAGCTAAATGACCAAGCAACAATATATAAAGCAACAAACTAATTTAAAAAAAAAACTAATTACAACAATCATATATTACAACACTCATTTGGACAATTATAATTGACTGATTGAAACCATCTTATTTGGACAAAAACTTAAAAGAATGAACTAAACCATCCCATTTTGATTCTTATTTGTATGATGTGCCTATTTGGTAATAATTTTCATTTTATCTAAATATTATTTATTTCAATGATCAAATAGTTCACAGTAATTTTGTACCTTATCCACATAAAAATATGGTTTTCAATTGTTGTACTATACCATAACTATACATTAACAATTAGATATAGCTGACAAAAAACAAACACTGGGTAAGAATATTTCACAAAGTCTTGATCAAAATGTAGTTTTCAATTGTTGTGTTGCTCAACATTTTCATTACAATTGACGAATTCCATTAAGGCCATTCGGGCTAACCATGCAGTAGAATCCCTTGGTATTGCTTCATTGTTTGGTATATTATTCTCATACTCCTCAAGGTAACTAGCTTCAATGTCTTCTCTTTCAAATGTCAACATAATATTATGCAAAATACAACACAAAAATAGTTTTTGGTAGCATTTGCAAATTTGGATGACAAATTTTTGAATTCAAAATTCGCCAAACACCTTTTAGCATTCCAAAGGCACGTTCAACAACAATACAAGTTGATGATAGTTTAAAGTTGAATGATCTTTGATTATCTGTTGCAGCTCCACTAAAAGGTGTGATTAACCATGGCAACAATGGATATCCACCATCTCCAACAATATACTCTTTGATATTAGATGAACCAATAGAAACTGGAATTCCATTCAACCTTTCTCCACCTTCGCATAACCTATAGAAAGAATAATTTCTTAGGAGCCTAGCATCATTGATAGATCCAGGCCAACCAGTAAACACATCCATGAAACACATATTGCTATCAACAATGACTTGCAATGACATATTGTAGTTGTGTTCACGATCATACCAATCAAATGAACATTCATTAGCTGGAAGCTCGAAATCAACATGAGTTACATTTATAGCCCTACAACAATTTGGAAAACCTTGTTTTTGGTGAAATCCATGCTTTACAAGTTCAAGTGAATGATCACTTGGCCATTGTATGTAGTTTCGAAATCGAACATGCATAGCATTAATGAATTTTGCCACAACTCTTGCTGCTATTGACTTTCCACACCCAAAAAGTTCACTTAAATTGATCATAGACATTCCAGAAGATAGTCTTAAAACAACAATAGCTACCTGTTTCTCAACTAGAAATACCCTAGACCCTTGATAGATGTTGCTAAAGATAGAGGTATGTCACCTTGCTTAAGATCTTCATACAATGTTTCACATAGAAATTGAAACAATGCATATGGTAACCTAAAGATACTACGAAATCATTGGTCATCACATTTAACTTCAAAAATATAATGGTTCCACCAATGTAAAGAACATGGCTTGATATACCACTCACCACTAACCTTCCCTTCCCATTGAGAAGTACAAATATTTGAATTAAGGAGTACACTTTGTTTCTCACAACACATTGCAAAATGATGAACTTAATAATCAATTGAGCATAGGATGAATATAAAACACATTAACTAAAAACAACATATAGGATGAATTCATTTAGTAGAATAACCAAAACTAATGAAATTGACTGTAACAATTTTTTATCATTATATTATTTGTACAAGTTAAATGAAATTGACTGCAACAAGATTTTATGGTGGATCATATTTATGTGGAAGCAAGTATTCTTATACCTGAAATTGGTAGGAAGTTTGTACTGTTAAACATGTTGTGTATGGGCTAAGTAGTACTTGGATAAATGACCTTAAAAAAAAATCAGTTATTAAACATGTTCTACTTAAATTGTAGTAATTTTTATAAGTGTGATTTTTTAGGGAATTTCTATTGTTAAGTATGTTATGTATAGACTGAGTAGTGCTTGGATAATTGAGAAAAAAGTGAGTACTTATTGTAGTGCTTAAACTGAAGTAGTACTTGAATCAGTAACTTCAATCAGTAGTACTTCATTTGTCTGGGAGGGATGACCTTTTTAGACATCTCAATATAGTGGAAGATATAAAATTTAGAGTCCATAATGTTAGCTTGAATATTTTCTAGATTAGATTATGTGAGTCTTCTTCTGCATCAGTATTAAAATCAGACTCTATGATCCATATTTTTTTCTCTTGCTCATTTTATTCATAGATTATGAAGTCTGATTCATCCATTAAAAAATTCACATAATCTAACCCAAAAAAATAAACTAACATCTCAATATAAATTTTCCATACTCAGAAACTATGAATCAAAATCAGTAGAATCACTATAGATTGACTGAATCCAGAAAAGGAAGCCCCCCGAAACCCTTAAAAAACACAGCTAAATGTTTTAAATAACTAGGGTGAAATTTTGTATTATAGCCTGGCTGATTTTATTTTTGTTTTTGTATTGGCGAACAACACTCTATGTTAGCTTTGGTACACATGTAAGTAAGTGCTTGGCCAAATTGATGAAGTAGTATAAAATGTTGCAAGACAAGTTCATTTATAGCAGCTGCTATTGTTGATCATGAATACTCACAATTGAATGAAATATATTCCTTAGATTTAAAAAGAAACAAATAATGTGATGCCACATTGACACACCAATAAAACATGACACAATGCACAAATATTGGTCTACCCTTTTTTGGGGGTCTTTTTGGACACCTTAGAAAAATGCTTAAAATTTCTGTTGAAAACGGAAACTCCAAATCCATTTCACAATAATGTTCTTACAGGATTTGGGTCCACATCAAATAAAGAATTGTAGAATTTGGCTATCTAATTGGCGCAAATCCGTGTTCTTATCTCTATGTGACTAAGAGAAATTCCTTTCTTAATCGTTCAGTATTTTGAAATTTTCACAGCAGGTTGTGCCTGTTGTATCTCATTTGGGCAGACTCTAGTTTTCTATGCATCAGGGTACATAATTTGTAATGTTTTATTTGATAACTCAAAATCATTACTTCGGTGAACGTGCACAAGCCTATTCTGTAAACACATTATGTTATTTTGTGCATGGTTAACTGCCTATTGCTCTGAGTGATACCAAAGTTGTGATTTCTTTTCTAATTTGGCTTAAAATTATTTGTACAATTTCTAGTTTTTACAATCTTATTTGCTTAAGATATTCTCTTGGTTTGACTCACACCTACTTTGTAAACATACTACTTTATTTTGTGCATGAATTACATGTATTTGCTTCTAGTGATGCCAAACTCATTGGATTTTTCTAAATTGTCTTAAAAATGTTTGTGCTATTTTAGGATTTTCTGATCTGATTTTCTTATGGTTGCAGACATGCCTATTTTGTAAATATATACTTTGTTTTGAGCATGTTTTACTAATTTTTGCTTCGAGTGATGTCAAAATAATAGGATTTGTTTTTCTAATCTGAATTAAAATTGCTTATTTCTAAGTTTTTGGATTTTCTGGTAATTTCCTTTTGGCATTCTATTTATTTGTCATTTTTCCATCAACATTACAAGTTGTAGATGAAATTACCTTATTTTAGTCATTTTTAAGGGCTATAATAGAATTGATTTGCATATCCTGTATACTTGTCCACAGTGCAGTTTGTAGAATGACTTAAAACTATTATAATGCAGATTGTCCAGAGCAATGGCTAGCTTTCTTCCTTGACTGATGGAAAAAATGTTTACACAATCGAATCCAAAGGAAAGTATGTAGTTTGGACAGTTCTGGCTGTAGTTTGATTTGTGATCTTGACAGGTTTTTTCATGAGTGAAATTTGGGGACATGTATGTATTTGAATAGTTCTAGTTGTAGTTTGATTTGTGATATTTGACAGATTTTTTAATGAACCTAAAATTTGGGGGCAAGTATGTATTTAGTTGATTTGCATACTTATTACACACTTGTGTATGTTCCAAATACCTATCGTCCATCACTAAGAGGATGACTATACTAATTACTAAATATTGAATTCCATTGAATAATCAGCACTCACTTTCCAAAATAAAATGGGCCTTGAAAATTACTATTAATTATCATCTTGCCAGGCCTTCATCTGGGTAAGAAATTTGGTGACAATTGAATTATGTGGTTTGTCATTTGTAAATGAGGACTGGTTAGACTGTACCTATGATTTGTATTCAATCTTACAATTATTTCAATGCAGCTAATGAACCATTTTCATCCCATTCCTGAAGAATGCATTTCAATATATGCTGATTAATTAATCTTCCACAAAAGGCCTGGATCCAAGATTCAATTCCCTGGTATTCTCAAACCCCCGTATATGAGAAATAAAAAGAAAAGTGAAATAAAGAGAAGATATGGTAATTTGGAATTGGTCCATGTATTAAATGCTTTTGAGAATGTACTAACCATCCTTTAAAGGTTATACATTCAGTTGAATGCTTAAATTTGAATAAGACATATAGACAAAAGTTTGGATATAACCAATGGAAATTCAAAGAAAGAACTCACATTTCACTGGACTTGGAAGTCCGACAAAAATAATATCATTCAACATCTTCACATGTGACCGAATTGATTTATGGTTTACACTGTATATCCTTCTCACTTAGGAGTTAGGATACAAGAAAGTTACAGTTATGTCCTCTAACCTCTTTTTGATAGATTATTGAGTAGATATCAATAATATTATCAATGATCATCCATTCAATTAAATTACCAAATACAATAAATTATTGAGACTTTCTGATGGTGATATACTATTAACCATAGAAAAGATTAACAACATCAAGAAACTGATTTTTATTACAAATAGATAACAACAAAAATACACTATTTTTTATTACAAATAGATAACAACAAAAGGTCCAAATGCTAAAAATTGTTCTATAATGTTAGGAACACAGAATAAATCTTCTTTTTCATATGATTGGCTGATTTTCAACATTGCTTGGCCAATATTGTTTAGTGCTGAAACCATGCTCATTTGCACATTAATTTTTTGCTCTTCAAGCTTCAATAGCCTTTCTTCAATTGAATTATCCTTCTTCATGTGTTGTTCATGGCGTTTCATGCATCCCTCTTTAGCCATTTGTAGAGTAGAAACCAACAACTTATTGTTTTCAACAATAACATCCTTCATGCATGTTACATTGGAAATTGATTTTCGTTTTTTCCTTGTGAATTGTTTGTCTCTTTCACTACCATTTTTAGATTGGTCATGACTGTCCATATCTATTGTTTCAGGTTCATGCAATGGCTCATCTTCATTTGGAGGAATGTTCTCATCAAATGCATTGCTTGTATTAGAAGAGTCAATAGTGATATTTCCTAGATTGATGGCTTGATCTCTACCAAATGTGGTGTCCATTGCATCATAAAGTTCAACAATGAACTTTGTAGGAAGTTTATTTTCAACCCTCTCATGAATTGTCATATTCTAGTAACTGTCATGCCCAGATGGAATATTATGCTCATAGTCTCTAATTTTTTTGTAGTCAGGCTGAATATGCTCCCAACGATCTCGACATTGGTTTGTTGTGCGAGGAACAACATGAACATAGCAATATTCTTGAATAATTTTTCACTTTTCAGTCAAATTTAATGCTTTTCTCATTGCACTACCACTTGATTGTGTTTCTCTCAATTCTTTTAGCTTCAATTAGAACCATTGTGTTTGCAATGCTCCAACGAACTTTATTTTTTGCTCAAGGAGTTACATGAAAGTGATTTTCTGTGACTTCTACTTCAGTGGTTGGAGTTTCCTTTTCAATTATCACTTCTTATGTGACCACTTCTTTGAGCCCTTGTGTACTAGGAACAAACTCTAGATAGTAGTCATCATTAGCGGAGAACAAATTTTCTCCTACATTGTCTTGTGAAAGTAATGAAGTGAAATTTACAAAACCACGCCGAGGAATTGGACGGTATGTAGAATTATTCATGAAAAAGAATAACTGGTTGGTACCTACATTAAAACAACAACATTCACAATATGATTTTGTGTTAGTTATACCGATCCAAATTTTGAAGAAAACTAATTCTATAAATACGGAGAGGAGAAATATAGCTCATTCAAGCAAAGGTGAAATAACAATTGTTGTAGTAGCCAGACTTATACATAACAAAAAGGTCACATTTGGTTTAAGGTACCATAACAACTACAGTAGCCAAACTTATACTCTGCACCCTTACACTATGAAAACTTAACAATTAAAATAAGAAAAAAAAATAGTATATTTTGTCACGAGATTTTGATTCAAGAGTAAGTCAACTAGTTGAGGATATATAGCAGGTTTGATATTGGGTTAAACATATAAGTAAATAAACCAGATCAAATTTGTACCTCATGATCTTTATTTATGCAAAGACTAGTGTTTGCAGTCATACCCATAGTAAAATACTAAACAAAGGCCACAACAGGGTCAGAGGGGTTTTAAAGTGTTCCTCGTAGGTTGAAATAAACTTTCACATCTTAAAATCATCTATTTGGGTTGAGGCATAATGCCATAATCAAATGCCTTCACATCAACAACAATGAATTCAACTTTGAGATTGTATAGTGGAAATGCATATTCCACATCAGGATGAAGTTCTTTTAACTCTAAGAAGAAATATTTTCTTTGATATAAAACAAAATGAAGTAGCAGGCTGATCTGCATAGAAGTGAAAGGCATTTTGAAGCAGGTGATTGGGTGTTTCTAAACTTGCATCCATACAAGCAAATGTATCTCAAGCAACTAAAGAAGGGTAAGTTGGCACCCAAATATTTTGGTCCTTGTAAGGTGCTCCAATGCATTAGAGGTGTAGCCTGAAATTGGAGCTGCTACCATTTGCACGAATGCAACCAATCTTTAATGTGTCTTGTTTGAAGGATGTCACTGGAGATAAAATTCCAGTTCAGACAGAGTGTTCAAAGAAGGAAAAATTACTTTCGAATTGAAGGCCATCATTCAAAAAGGAGCAAGTAGATGTGGATTAGGACAATCATTGAACATCTTATCAAATGGAAGAACTTAATGTGTTGAGATACTATTTGGGAAGATGAAGGATTCATTCAGAAGTATTCACAACTAAGTTTTGAGGATAACACTTATTTGGAAGGGGGGAGGAGGGGAATGCTATGCCTTTACTCCACTCAAGATGTATTGGGATATGTGTTGGCTGACTAGGGCATACATACTCTTTGACTTAATTACTTGTTAGTTCCCAGATTTAATAGTTGTAGTGGTAGTTAGCATGATTAGGGTTAAGGGATCATTTTTCCCAATAGTACTATAAATGGGAGGTAGTGAATAGATGTTAACCACCATATTGCAGATCTTGTTCTTTTTATGTGGTTGTTCTCTACGTGTGCATTTAATCTGCTCTTCTGTTATTGCTATCTTGTAGATTTGTTATGCATATTTATGTTGTTTTGCTTATGTGATAAGTAATTTCATTACATGCTAAGTAATACAAATGCTACTATTTTGGGGGTTGCTAAAATGGTTGATGCCAAAAGCACAGACAAAGAACTACATGATAATCTCATGAAACTACTTATTAATTGTCTTCACCAGCAGTCTGAATGCATCTAACACTCACAAAAAGATCAGGACAAGCTGACATATTGCCTTTGTTATCTGATACTTAATGTTAAGAATCTGCAGTGTAGAGCCCAACCAATTAACAATAATATCACGTTGGAGAAGCAAAAGCATCGTATGGCTGAAATGATGCAGAACACTCATGCGAAGAGACAGGCCATGACAACTCAATACTGGCCTTGGACCAACATATGTACATGGGCAATTGCTCTTGAAACCATCTGGTGCTTGACTACCATCTTGAAGTTTCTTTGCTATCTTTGAGAGCATGAAAATCCTGTTTGGTTTGTGACAGTATCCCGAATAAACCTAGGCTCAGTGATGTCACTAATTTAACAATTTGAGCAAAAATAAAAGAACAAGATAAAATAAAAGATTGTCGTGATGTCCCGAATTTGCCAGTTTTTAAAAAAGGAGATGATAAAGATTGTTTCTATGTTTGGCTTATATCTCCAATTGGCCTAAGGCACGATAATGTTCTAAATACACGCACACATCTGACTTTTTATGTTTGAACACAATCAGATGAAAGGGCTCGAAGGAGAAATTAACTGTACAGTAACTCAAACAAATAAAAAAATGAAAATTACGATTGAAAGAGGACAAACATTGAAGAATACAGATATAGAGTCTACAGTTTGAAAAGATTGTCAACAAAATAACAACTGCAGCATTGGTTAAATAACATACCTTGATTTATTTGTATATAACGTGTCCTTCAGAATCTTGCATCCTTCATAAAACTGTATTCAAACGAAGAGCAATGACAACAATGATTTGAGCACAAAACATGTAAATAGTATTTTGTGGGGGAAGAATAAATTAGGAGGGAAAAAATGAAACAATATTAAAAAAAGGAGCGAAATTACTATGTAGTGCCAGATGTCAATTTTTTTAATTTGTAGCAGCTGCTTATTTCCAGCCCCCCAATTTTTGCAAAGGCTATTGAAAATTTTTAAGCAGATGCTGCTTTAGGAAAATAGGATAAGATTCCAAATTATCCAAATTTCATTAATAAAAAATTTACATGGAGATACTTAACTGCTTAATTTTAAGGAGAAATGCTTATTTTAAGCAGATAATTGAATTAAGCAGCAGCATGGGGACAGGGGGTTAGAGTGGGGTCCCATGAGGGGGCTGCAGGGTCTATTTTTAAGGAACAGGAGGTCTCATGGATTGATAAAAAAATTGCTACAGAATAGCAGCTCCTACCTTTTAGGACTGCAGATTTGAAGGGTGAAAATGGGGTGGGGCTGGAGATTGCTCCTACAGTTTAGCAATTTTATTTGCCATTTGTAAATCATCTCAACTTTTAAGCTTCCTTAAATTCCGAAACTTAAATTTTAAGCTGAACTCCATAGTAAATCAATTGATGAGACCACCAGCTTCTTTAAAATCTGGGGCTTAATATTTTAAGCTGAATTGCTCTACTAAGTTCATGGGGTCACCACCTTTAAAAACTTCCTAAAATTTCTCAGCAGCACCCATTGAAAGTTTTCAGGAAACCCCCCTCCATGGGAACCCACCCTTAAAGTGTGCTGGTTAAGCCCAGCCCCCTCCAGCTTCCACAGTCGAGTTTTACGCATTTTGGAAAATCACAAATTTAATGGTTTTTGATGATTGTGTCGATGGATTTGATGATCATAAGGTTAAATTTGCATAATTAAAGTAAATATAATATTCTTCAAAGATTGCGGGAAGTTACGCATTGTAGGTCGTATTTTTGGCCGTGCCACTCCTTATCCCCGCACTTGGATCTTTCCCGCAAGCCTTTTAATTTCTCGGAGCGTTCAACTCCTCTCACTCGTAGATTCTCTTGTACAAACGAAGGCACGTTGATCTTTGATCCTCAACTGCGCATTAGAATTTTAGGGCAGACATTCATGAACTGCACAACTATTCTGGCATTCTGAATTCTTCATCACAGAATGAGAACATCGTTATGAAGAGACTATCACCGCTACTCAGAGCTTCATTGATTAATCACAGTGAATCTCTCCTTTCTAGTTTATGGTGAACAACAATAATGGCCAGTTGATATTCCGTCATGAGTACTTAAGCGTGTAGCAGCCACTACTGAAAGTGGTAGGATTGTTCAGACGGAGTTAGATGATGCATTTCAGTTTATTTTGCACCCTTAACAACACTAATAAAATGAAAACGTTTCAAATGGGAGCACAAGTTTTGGCAAGAGGTACGTGGTTCGAAAGAAAGAAGTCATAAATGATTTTGCAGGTCCAAAGTCGTCATCTTTAAGTTTGTGAAAATATTAGCTTTGCTTTCCTTTTTGCGGGACTTCAATGTTTGCGAGCCATTGCTTATGTGGAAGACAGAGTTAATGATGTCATCTTATGGTGTTCACGCCTCGGCTTCCCACACCGTATTCTCTGCAGTCGCCTTTTGTGGACTTTCTTTTTGTGGAAGCCACAGGCTACTCCACCGCCTAATGACTTCCTCACACGGCTTTTCCACATCACATCCCCACAGGCCCGGCTTAACCATCACACACTAAGCTTTGACCGCTTAGTGTGGC
This sequence comes from Sequoia sempervirens, assembly GCA_007258455.2. Lineage (NCBI taxonomy): Eukaryota > Viridiplantae > Streptophyta > Pinopsida > Cupressales > Cupressaceae > Sequoia > Sequoia sempervirens. The sequence continues at coordinate 48,267 of VDFB02372129.1, read as the reverse complement.
TGGTGTGGGCCCACTCAAACCTTCCGTTTCCGTTTTGTTTTCCGTAGCGCTCCTTGGACCCTTCACGGTTACGATGACTGTGAACGGTTAAATTTGAATTTAGATTTTAAATCTGCATCTCCCGCCGACAAGGAGTTATTACATCTGCCCGCCCATTTGACTTCAGTGAACAGACCAAGCTTGAAAAGATGGTATTTCTACAAGCGGATTTAGAAAAACTACCTGTGTTGTTGTGTGTGAGCAACGCCATTTCTTCACTCATCAACATAATCCAGCAATATTATCTTGACGATATCAACATCTCTGCTAGATGGAGAAGGCAACCCATTTGATAATATTGGATTATGTAGTTCCTTCACGGTAAGTCAAATGATCTAATCATCATCTGTGATATTGATATTACATTTTTTTTTTTATCTGTTACAGTGTTAGAAACGCCCTCCAGTTGAAAACAAGCAATTCAATGCTTTAACAAGTATGGAGACACAAATGGCCGATGAAAGTGAAGTTGCTTCCATGTTTTTACATGCATTCATTTCAAAATAGCATGAAATATTTGTTGTGTTCATTTCCGCCATCCAATTGTGAATAGATTGAATGATTAATAGAGATTTTAAATTAAAATAACAATATAATTTATATTTTTCAAAGGTAAATTCTAAAAGATTGTAGAGATGTAAATTATAAAAGGACACCTAAACCAACATTTATAATATAATTTTTTTTATAAAAAATAAGCATAAATTTCCATTCTTGTTGGGTAGTTAAATAAAATATTTTTTTTAAATTATTTTATTTCAAATTTAATTAATTTAATTTTTTTTCATAAAAGTATTTTTCACTTATTTAAATTAATGTGTTTTTTGATTAATCAATCACAAAGTTTAAAATTTATAAAATTGGAAGAGTTTTAAAAAACATAGTATTAACAAACTTAATATTTATAGATAAATAATTGTTAAACAAATTAAATTATTTAGGATTAAAGATTAATTAAAAGGAAATTCTCATGTTCAAGGTTGTACAAATATGTATGTTTTGAGATCTTTTGAATGTGAATGATGTTAAAAAAGGTTAAGACCTTATTGTTGATATATAGAAGATAGAATGAAGAAATCTAATAGCAATTAATGTCAATCGCACTTTTAGTTGATTAAAATGTGTTGATACACATTCAATATTTAAATGATGCTTATAAATCTTATATAAAATTGAAAGATGTGTAATAGGTAAGAAAGAAACATTAGAATATGTTCCTAATAAGGAAGTTACTTACATTTTGAAGATGCATAAGATTGAAATGGCATCTGAGACGACACTTTATGTTTCTCTTAGCGTAGAAATTATTCTTGATACTTATGCATCATTTGCAGGAATCTTGGTTATTGGCACTGTTATCTTTATCAAAGTTGTACAGTGATTCATGCCATACTTCGAAGCTTGCATCTTGAGCATAAAATAGGTCATAACATTTACAGTGGCAATGCAAGTTCAAATCGATTACTATTAAGCAAGGTGCGGCATATTGTATTTTCGAATTTTGGTTCTATTGCTATGGGGTTCGAGATCGAGGATGGATCAATTCATGTCAATGAGCACGAAATCTGTAAGCACATGAGACCTTTGAACCACGTGGCTCTCTAGGTTGTTTCAATGAGTTAGTGGGACTCTAAAAGGTTTTTACAAAGGAACAACAAAGTTGTTGGCTTTTTGAGATTGAAAGAAATGAGTACGAGAATAAGTTTTAGCCTCAAGTATAACTTTGATGGAATTTGGGGAATTAATGGAGTGGGAGTCACACTTCGAGGAAAGATGGAATGAGTACTAGGGAATGGATGGCTTGACATCTTGATCCAAAATACCTAGAATTTTGTTTGTGTGAAAAGGTGATGTTACCTAGTATGTATGACTCAAAAGGGAACTCCAAAAATGGATGATGTTAGCATCGTAAAAAGATGATGTCAATAAGGATGGATTAACTCACAACTTTTATGGAAGGGTGACGTTAGCATTGAGGGATCAAAGTTCAAGGACAAAATGATATGCATGCAAGACAAAGTTTGGAACTTTGAAATACTTTGGAATTTTTTTGAATTAACAGGGGATCGGGAAGACAAGTCATGGAGGGAAGTGGTATTTGAGGATGGGAAAGTCCAAAGGCATGCCACTAAAAGGATTTAACGAAAACATGTGAACCTCAAAGTTATCAAGGTTATCAATTATTTGAGTTCAAATGATAAGGTTATCAAGGTTGGAAGGGGAGTTAGATAATGGGATGAACAAGTTCAAAAACTCAATAAAAGAGACTTTACTTCAACAAATTTTGAGGGTGTAATAGGAGTGAAATGAATGGAAAATCAAATTTGACGCTTTGGTGACAAATAACACTCTAAGGCATCAAAAGTTTTAGAACTTGGATGAATAACATGACAAACACAACAATTCTAATAAATTACCATAATCTATACTTTAAAAAATAATTCAAGGATTTGTCCATTGGATTGTTGGGATTAGGTGGAAGGATATGTTGTGGGGACGAAGCTTGATAAACTAATAGACGAGGGGAAGTGCAAAGATGGTGGGGTGACATGTTGGTAAGGAAATCCCTAAAGGTTTGAAACTTTGACAACCTATATAACATAAGGAAAATAATACCTACAACTCAACCTAAGAATTTTTTGGATTTTTTAGAGACACTAAAGCATGAAGAGCATGCAGGGTCCATCACAAGACTAACTTGAGAGACTTTTTAGAAAAGAGAAAAAACACTTGTATTTTCTCAAATCGGTTATCAATAGTGAGTCAATACAAAGCCAACAAAACATAACATTGAATAGAGCCAAACTTGCAAAAAAATGAAGGATAAATATAGTTGGGTTCCAACAAATGCATTGAATACCTTTAAATACAAGGTTATAGAAATATTTCATGTAAATTTATGTTTGGTCAACCCTAAGTGTCAATGATAAAAGATGAAAATTTGATCATGTTCAAATTAAAAGAAAAGGAAATTACACCCATGAGACATGTTTACATGAGATTGTGAGCTTGATCTCATAATTATAAACTAGTCTTGAGACAAAAAAGGGGCTAGACCACAATGGGTAGTATGTGCATGGGAATAAATGTGAGCATAAGAGTAATAAATAAGTGGATAAATAACCTTGAACATCTGAATCTTCCTCTATTTTAATTATTTAGTTCTATTAACCAATGATAATACCTCATATGACAAAACTACTAATTGTATTGTAGGATAGAAAAAATTGATTATATTGAAGCACAAAAAAGTGTCTCATACTTGGTAAGTATAGTTTAGCCATTGAGATCTAGATCAAGATTATATAACATTTTTTAAAATACATTATTATGCTAGATTGTATTACTAATTTCTTTATCTAGAAAATCATTTCCACCAAGGTAGAAAAATGGATTCAAATTATATTATATATATTTTGGTGGCTTTAGTAAGGGTACACACTAGTGTTACTTTGTGATTGTATATTTGACTAGTCTAACAATAATGCTTTATTTTCAAGAGTTACTAGTGCTAAAATAAAATGACATGACTTACAAAGTGCTTTAAATCTTAGTTGGCATGACAACTCATTTGAATCATCATGTCCAATTTCAATCAATATTATCAAATGGAACAATAGAAACAAGATGCAAGATACTTGTCCCAACTCATTTGAGCATCTCCATTTAGATTATTAGTCCATATCTTTACAATCATCACCATTAAATTGTATATATACACTAATAGTGTGATAATAGTATAAAATTACCTTAATCAAAGCTCGAATACATTTAATGTGTATAATATAAAGTCTATTTTTTAAAACATTATATTTTTTAAAAATATTTTTATTGTAATATATAATTATATTTATATTAACTAGTACTATAATTAATAATTCAACATAAAAATGTATATTAATTATATTATAATACTTATTCAATACATTATATTATACTTTGATGAATGTTCATAACCTATTCTAAATGCACTTAACATACATGCAAATAAGGTTATTGCAAAAAGTTGTATGTGTAGGAAATACAACCCTTAACTACAACACATAACATGAAAGTATTAAGTACTCCACTAAAATGTACTATTGTGTGCTACCATTACAATGAGCCCCTATGGCCATAGTTCGTGTGATTTGTCAATACTTTTATATATTGCATATATCTCTACCAAGCCAGTTGCAAGTATAATATCTAACAAAATTTCTCCATCTTTTATGTTTTGATAGATGTTTATACCAATTAAATATTATCTAAAATAATGACGCCCCCTTCCTTACTTGCAACAAACTAACCTAACCTTATAATGTGTCATACTATATTATATGTAAATCACATTAATCAATTAAATATTTATTATAAAAATATTTCTTAAATGACTAAATTGTATTATTATAATATAATTTAAAAATAACTATAATTCATTTAATAATTCATTTCTTTTTAAAATTTAAAATTTAAACTTAAAAACCTTTTAACATTTAATCTATCGGAGGTTTGACTTGCGTCTTACCGAATGGCATTAAGAGTATGGAGTATGAAGTAAACACGAATCCCGACCCACGAAAGGGCTTCATTATTCATAGTTCGGTGGTTTGGTTGTCGGTTTACTTGCTTGCACCCTGCGTAGTATGGTGTACATTGGATCCCCCATCCCCAACACCCCATAGCCGACAGGAGGTAACAAGAGTTTGTATCAGCCAATGGTTCTTCATTGGGTTGACAGGTTTTGATTGTCTTCACAGGAATATTTTGTTTTCTCCTCATACAATATGTATAAAAGAAACTTTTTATAAATAGAATCGTTTAATAGTGAATCAGCCACTTTTATTTTTAAAAAAACATTTAATCTAAATAAATAAATATTTAAAAAATAAATAAAAATTATTAATCTCTTTCATTCACAATAACCTAAAATTCAAAAAGTATTCATATTTAGAAAGGTAGAGGATGAATTATGGATTTAAGTATTCCAATAAAGACTAAAGGTTATAGAAACGCACCTAATTATATCTCAAGACAATTAGGCTGTCATCCAATAACTCATTGAAATGACACAGCGACATCTGCACAAGCTGAGGTACAAAATACACCACGTCAAAGCCGGCAGCGCCGTGTTTCAGTAGAATTGTAACTGTCAAAGCCTGGAAAATTTCTCCAGCAATTATTTCGTGCTGTTCCGCTATCTTCTCTTACATCGTCTCAGCTTTCTCCCAAGAATTCCGCAAAGGTAATGAAATTTGGAGCCACACAGTGAATTGAATCACAACTGATCCAAACTGAACAGTATTTATAATTTTGTATCATAGGGACAATAAATGGCTGTTTAAATGGTTGCAGGGAACATCATGGGGATTGTAGGGGGAAGTGCTGAGCTTAATACAGGAGCCCGGATTCCATTAATTGGGCTGGGGACTGCATCGATCAATCAGAATGAGGAGGAGATTATAGCAGCTGTGATTACTGCTCTTCAGGTACCAATTTCAATATTCTCTCTATGATTAGCAGTTTTATCATTTCTACCAGATATGGCTGTCTGGGACTGAGGCTATGCTCTATTCTATCTTGAAATATAATTCTACCCTGTGAGAAGAGATTTTTTATAACTTCTCTAAATTTTCCACAGTTCACTACAGATGGGGTATGAACTCTGCTTTGGTCTATTCTAAAAATGATGTACTTGGGCAGGCCAATTGACCTATTATGATCATCTGAATGTTTTTTTTATACTCTGTCTATAGGTTGGTTATAGACACTTTGACACAGCAAGGATTTACAACTCAGAGCATGCACTAGGAAAAGCTCTGAATTCAGCTTTTCAGAGTGGGCTTGTCAGCAGAGAAGATGTTTTTGTCACCACTAAACTGAAGAATACAGAACACGACGATCCAGTTGCTGCAATCAAGGATAGTTTAATGTATGGTATCCTTTTTACAAATTAGTTCTCTGTTTCCTCTGTTTTGTAGACCTCCTTGTTGAAAATTGTTTATAATATCCAGGAATTTGCAACTAGAGTATGTGGATCTATACCTTATCCACTGGCCTGTCAAGCTGAGAACAGAGATTCCACTTTTCCCGGTGAAAGAAGAAGATTTTTTGCCCTTAGATATAAAGTCTACTTGGCAGGGAATGGAGCAGTGCATGGAGATGGGGCTTACCAAAGCCATTGGGCTTAGTAACTTTTCCTCTAAAAAAATCGAAGACTTGCTTAAATATGCAAAGATTCCCCCTGCTGTTGATCAGGTAAAGAGTTGCACAAATGCTTTTTTCTGTTTCAGAGGCTTGCTTTTCATCTGACCCAAGGGCTATCTGCGTTCATTGTTTTTTTTCTGAACCTGTTCCCAGGGTCTTTAATGAAATTTCCCACCCACTAATCAGGAACAGATTCAATAATTCATCTAGACTAGTCAAGTCTTCATTCTCTATTAGCTCATATATTGATTTTGGGCAGCACAGAAAGCTGTATGGCTTCCTTTTACCTACAGTTTCTCTTTGCTACAAGCTTCTGTAGATGTTCCTCTTGCTCTATAGTTGATCCTGTCTCTATTTCGACTGTTAGAGGATGTGAGTTAACCAGAAGTGTAATTAAATCTTTAGTGTATATGAGATTTTCAGCTCTAGGAAAATTTGTGTTAACAGTAATTTATCGTTGAAAATTCACTATCAATTACGATATTTTAATATATATTTTTAAACTTTGAATTTTTTTTTTGCAAAATAATAATATGATTTAAGTGATAATAAAAATTTCAGTCATTATTTTGTAAACAAAAAAAATCAAGTTTTGGAATATACATTAAAAATTGTTAATGCTATTAGTTTTCTCACAGTGAATTGCTGGTGGTGAATTTGTTATGGTCAGGAATTTTTCTCAAGGTGAATTCAAGTTGCAGTGAGAATTTTCCATGTAGGAATTCGAAGTTGGGCTAGACCAAGTTCATAGTATTCAGTAATAATTACTGAGAAATCATGTAGATTTCACATTAATGTTTCAGATTAAATTTCATAAATTTAATATTACATGAAAGAAAAGTTAAATCAGATTGTAAATTTAAAACCAATGTCAAAAGTTAAAAGATGCTAAATTTAGGATAGGAAAAAAGATAAAAGAAAACAAAGAAGAAGGATTATAAATTCTACCTGAAAATGAAACCAGAATGGACTAATTGTATTTTTCATGAAACTTGAAAGTTGAAAGTAAACATTTTCTTGGAGATAATTAGCTGTATGTATAGGTGACTATTATGTTCATATCACATTGACATAATCTCATTTTCTCACCAAAACACTGCTAGAGAGCATCTCTATCAGCTCAGTTTTACCAGTCCAGAGTATCTAATAGTTCTTGAAGCAAATCTGCCTCTTTGATTCCCCATTTTCTAGTACATTTCACCAAGCCTTCTGTTGAGTCACAAACATAACTTGGTCTAGTAATTTGATTGTATAGAATTGTATTATGTGTATGATGATTATGGTATGGAATTACAGGTGGAGATGCATCCACAGTGGCAGCAAAAGAAGTTGAGAGATTATTGCAACAAGCATAACATTCATGTGAGTGCGTGGTCTCCTCTCGGAGCTCCAAATACTCCGTGGGGTTCTAATGGGGTGATGGATAATCCCCTTATTCAAGAAATTGCCCAAAAGCATGGAAAGACTAGAGCTCAGGTATTTATTTGTTATTATTCGATTGTTTTGGAATTTTTGCTTGGAAATGAATTAGAAACTTAGATTGGTGGTGTGCATTGTGCAATTGCAGGTTATATTAAGGTGGGAGTTAGAGCAAGGAGTGAGTGTGCTGCCTAAGAGCTACAACACAGGCAGAATATCTGAAAATTTTCTAGTCTTTGATTGGTCTTTGACTCCGGATGATCATGACAAGATTAGCAAGCTTGAACAGCGTAAATTACTGCGTGGGGAGAATTTTGTTAATAGTACAACCAGCCCCTACAAGACTCTGGAAGAATTATGGGATGGGGAGATTTAACAGAAGCATGGCCCTTGGTTTAAGCCAACCACAAGTAATTGGCACTTCCAAGTAGACTTTTTATAGATTTGTTTGCTTAATCACCTGTGAATGTTACTGTTAGCTTTTGGGGATTTATAATGAAGGCATTAGCTTTACTCGGTACATCAAAGTTTTCAATGGGTGCAACTGTTTATAAGATTAGCTCGGAATGATACAATCTCTGTTTCTGGTTCTCAAGCAAGCTGTAATAAATTGTGGCAAGGTTTCATGGTGTTCTAGAAACAGCTAAAATCTATTTAAAATATCAAAAAATATTTCATAAGCTTTTGATGCATATATATTCTTTTAAATAAAGTAGTATTGTATTGATGATTTGATATATATACAAATGATGATGAGAGTTTCAACTTTTTATTCTAACTTGATCCTCATCATCTACCTGTGCAAATAGAATGCAATTCTTTGGTATCTTCGCCTTAAATATGGTCTTAGAGTTGTGTTTTATTGATGCCATCCATTATCATCCTTTATTATGGGAAATTAAATTGTCCTGAACAGAAAGTACAGAATCAGTGATAAATTAATAAATGGTTTACATAAGATCCATACTCTTCTCAGGATTTTGTATGGTAATTTACTTTTGACTTAGTACAGAATGCAATGATAAGGTGATGGATACAACTATTCTAAATTGGAGATATAATGACATTTTGTGCTAGATTCTACCATTTTGGCTTTGTTCAAAGCTAATACACTGAGTAATTCCCACAATGCATGCAAGTTGCCTCATGTATTCTTTTCTCTGCTCAACACAAGGAAACTTCCTTCCACTTTCACAGAAAAGTGTGTGCTCCTTCCTGCCAGGCTTAGAGTTGCAGTAACCAAAATGACATGAAATTTGTTTTATGCTTTAACTTAGGTGAGATTGTAGCTGTGCAACAACAAGAATATCTCACATTTGCATTAAAAAAATTGTTAATTTATTCTGATTTCTGGATTCCATTGTGTAATAATTTTTGCATCACAGTAAATTAGTATTATGGATTGTGGAAACTTGATATCATTAAAAATATTGTTTTTTTAAAGAATAGTATATGGTTTCCATGTGATCAAAAGACACATTTTGGTTGTGGTCAAGGCACACTCTTAATGAGAGGTTTAGGATTGATATTCTTTGACTAAAGAACTATGGAAAATCTATTGACTATATTCCATCATGAATATAGTCTTCATACTCACATGGTGTATAGAGGTCAAATAATAGTAAGACCTAAGAGGCAAGGAAACATGGCTAGGGCCATGCTAAATTTTGTAGATGAACATTGCATGGAAATATGGGATGTTATTGAGTAAAAGACAAGCAATGGGTTAACATAATTCAAAGGATCTCATGCTTATTACATTATTAGTTGAAATCAAATTGTTTTTCAACAAATACGTGTTCAAGATAAGGGTAAGTGTAAAAAGATGGGAGATCAAAAAGGGGTCTTAAGTAGTCCTTGTTTTTGAAATTAGGAAAGACTGACTTTGAATGAGAAATTGAAGATAGTTGCACTCAAAATTTTAAGATGCAATAAAAACAAGAGTCAGTACTCCAAATCTACTTTCTAAACTATTATATTTTTTTAAAATGGTAGAGATTAAGGGGTTCAAAAACGAGGTCCACACAAATTGGTCATGTTTTTCCAAAAAAACATAACAAAGCGTTTAGTATGGCCCCCTATTTGATGTTAACTTTTTTTTAGTATATCAAAAATTGCTTCAATAAGAAATTAGCTCACACCATGTAGTTTATGCTCGATTTTTCTGCTAATTTTTTAATGAATATATGATTTTTACTAATTTTCAAAGTGGACACATCTTGAAAAACAAAAAATTGAGTGTACTCTCCTCTAATAATTTTGAAAACTTATCAAAAATCATTTTATTTTTTTTGAATATTTATAGAATGGAGACTATTTTCTAAAAATGTAATTTATTTGAAAATTTGATAAATGGTTAAAAAATGAAGTAAAACATATCACATATTGGTTTTTGATAAAAAATGGATACACTAACAAAAGAAATTAAATATGATAACCTTAAAAATACTCAAAACGTGAAAAAAATAAAAATGATTAGATAGCTAAGAGAGTTTAACATTATCGTGGTATTTTTTTGACTTGACATTGAAACACATGCAAACTTGATGGAGAGCACACTTGAGATTATGTCATTTTTTACTATTTGTAAAAACATGTTTTTGGACATTGAAAAGTCACTCCAAACCTTTGGGTTCGAATCTCAAGGAAAATCTAAGCCAAAGGCTTGGAAATTTCCAAAGCAAAACATAACACGAACACATTATGACACATTCATGTCATGTGATTTCCCATAATGCAAGCACATTATAACATACTATGTTTTGCTTTGAAATTTTTTCTCCTTTTCTCTCTCTTTCTCTTTCTCTTTCTCTTTCTCTTTCTCTTTCTATATACATGAAATAAATCTTTAAGTTATATTTCATGTATATAGTTTTAAGATTTTTGTAAATGGTTTTGGATCTCTATGAGTTATAATGCAAATTCTGGTTTTTGGAAGATCTTATAATTTTTTAAACTTAGTCCAATTTCAGTGATCAACAAGTAAAACTTCAGTAATTAGTAGGCTCCCATCATCTTGCTCTCTCTCCCTATCTTCATCCCTTTCTCTACCTCTCTCCCTTGAGCTCAAGATCTATCTATTTGTCATCTCTCTCTCCTTCCCTCTCTAATTCTATCTCACCTCTCTCTCCCTCTCCTCTCTCTCTCTCTCTCTTACCTCTCTCTCACCTCTCTCTCCCTCCCTCCCTCTCTCCTTCCCTTTTTACTTTTCTCTCTCTTATCTTTATCTCCTCTCTCTCCCTCTCTACTTACTTCCTCCTCCATCACTCCCTCTCCCCTTTCTACTTCCTCTCTACTCATTCTCTCTCTTACTTCTTTCTATCCTCTGCCCTTATCCTCTTTACCTCTCCCTCCCTCCCACATCTCTCTCTCCCACCCTCTCTCTTTCCATCCCTTTGTCTATGTATGTAATTCTATTTATCTCACCTATCCCTCTCTACCTCCCTCCCTCTCTTTCTCATTCTCTCCTTCCCTCTCTACTCTCTATCTCATCACTCTCTCTCTCCTCTCTCCCTCCCTACCCCTCTCCCTCCTTCCCTCTCTACTTCTATCCATCTTACTTCTCTCTCTATTTATCTCTATCTCACCTATCTCTGTCACCTCTCTACCTCCTTCCCTCTCTACTTATTCATGTCTCCTCTCCCTCTCTCTACCTAACTCTCCCTCCCTCCCTCTCTCCATCTCCTCTCTATCTCCACTCTTCATCCTTCCTTCCATCTCTCTCTTCAAGTAGGAAGAGGTAAGTAGAGAGAGAGGTAGTGAGCAAGAAAGACAAGGAGAGGTATAGGAGGAAGAGGTAGGTAGAGAGGGAGAGAGCAAATAGAGAGTAGATAAGGAATGAGGGAGGGAGAGGAGTGATATAGAGAAGTAGAGATGATGGAGGGGGGGAGAGAGAGATAGTGAGGAAAGGAGAGAGAGGGGGGAAGGAGGGAGGGAGTGGTAGGGAGGCAAAGAGAGGTGAGATAGATAAAAGTAGAGAGGGCGAAGGAGGGAGGGAGAAGTAGGGAGAGAGAGAGAGAGGTGAGATAGGTAGAAATAGAGAGGGAAGGGGAGATAGAGGTAGGTGATATAGAGATAAGTAGAGAGGGAAGGAGGGAGGGAGAGAGAGATACAAAGAAGTAGAAAGGGAAGGAGAGATTGAGAGAGAGGAGGGTAAAGGGAGGGATGGATTGAGGGAGGTAGAGAGGGATAGGTGAGATAGAGGAATGTAGAGAAAGAGGCGGGATAGAGAGAAGTAGAGGAGAGAGTTAGAGAGAGTGAGAGAGCGAGGGAGGGAGGGATAGGTAGAGAGGGATAGGTGAGAGATGTAGAGAGGGAAGGAGGGAAGGAGGGAAGGAGAGGTAGAGAGGGACATGTGAGATAGAGAGAAGTAGAGAAGGAAGGTAGGTGGAAGGAAGAGAGAGAGATAGAGAGAGATATGTGATATAGAGGGAAGTAGAGAGGGAAGGAGGAAGGTGCGGATATTGAGAGAGAGAGGGAGAGAGGGGGAGGAGGAGGGAGGAATTGGGGAGATGAGATAGATAGTGTTGTGCATTTTGCACAACACTTCGCTAAAAGCAGGGACCCCCTCTTTTTGTTTTGCCTTCTCTAGCTACTCGTTTTTGCTTCAAGGAATAGTCATATATGATGCTTGCTAGGTTTGCATAGGTTTATCCTTTGGTTGGTGATCATGTATCGCACTTTGGTTTAGGGGTCATTGTCCTTTTTCATGTGGTTGTTTGCTCATTTGCATTGAAATGCCTAAGTTTTTTCTTTTATGGAAATGTTGTTGCAGAACGCCATTTGTGGAATTCCAAGTGACTAGTGCCAGTCCCTTCGACTTCCACATCGCTCCAACCTGCAAAGCTCCAACTTCCATAGCCGCATTTTCCCATGTGCCAAATCGAATAGACTTGAAATTTGTTAAGTATTTGGGATTTGAGGAAAACTTCATGCGGGTTTCCAGTGCAATGGAGCTGAAGCCTCCAGCTTCCGCATTCCTTCGGCCCACAACCCTCCAGCGGCTGGGCTTAACCAGCACACTCTAAGTGTTGACCACTTAGGTGGCTGGTGTGGGGCCCATTCCGTCTGCTTCTTCACCAATACCTGTTTCCGTTTGTCTGAGCAGTCCCGTTAACCGTTGCGGTTAATAGTGAACCGCCCAATTCCTGCCTATCATTCAAACCAAATTCAAAACATTGCTTCCCACGCTACGAAAGTTTGGTGGATGCTGACACAGAGTTTAGTTATATAAAGTTACTGCAGCAAACGGAAGACAAGCCGAAATGCTCCGATAGACATGTATGCAAAATGTGGAAGCATAGACAAGGTCGTGAACTGTTTGACCAAATTCTTTAAAGAAATGTGTCGTTACGGATATACACAAAATCGATTTTTGTAAAGGCTTTAGTAACTTTCAAGCAAATGCAATTGGGAGTTGTAAAGCCAGACTTCACAACCTTTGCCAGCAGCCTCCCTGCCTATGCGAAATTGGGAGCTTTGGAACAGTGTATGGAATCCGTCGAATGATAACGGACAGAGGAATTTTGTTAGATATTGTAGTTGCAACTTCCCTAGTAGACATGTATGCAAAATGTGGAAGCACAGACAAGGGGCGGTAACTGTTTGACAAAATGCCTCCAAAAAAAATGGTTTAATGGAATGTCATGATTGCAAGATATGCCAAAATGGATTATGACAAGTTAAATCATGCCAAAACCCTACGTTTGCGTTCTGTAGGTTTTGATCAAACCAAAGCACAGAAAATCTGAGTGAAAATAATTAAGAGAAAACAATTGTAGTTTTGGAGAAGCACAAGAATATATTCATTCTAAGCATCGCTTCAACCCTGAATTCATCGACTCCATTATTTCTACAATTGCCCACATCAAAGTTATGTTAAAAAGAAATTAAATTTTTTTGAAAAAAAATAAAGAAAGAAGTTTTGCTAAAAACAAAATAAAAAGTTTTAAGAAAAATGGGTATCTTATTCTTAATTTTTAATCAATTTAGGATAACAGCGGGGGAAGATTAGAAAGGCTGAAGTGTGTTTGGATTTATTTTAATTTTATTTATTTTTAATAATTTGGAAGTTAGTAAATAATTTGGGATTTTTTTTAATTATTTGACATTATTATCTATTTATTTATAATGAATTTTCAAGGAGTTTTATTTTATTTTATTTTATTGAATTATTGCAAATATAACTTAAAGAGTATCAAGTCTTACAAGTAATTTGAGAGCTAATAAATATTTCAGCATAGATTAAGCTTTGTTTCTTATGATCAATGGATAATTAAGATCAATGGAGACTTAAATTATTCAAAATCATGTATTAGAATATATGTATTTAAAACATTCATATGTAATGACATAAACCAAAAGATAAAAGTACAAGATATACACTTTTTATATTTACAATCAAATGGAATGTCATGATTGTAGGATATGCACAAAATGGATTTGTGACAAGGCTTTAAAATCTTTCGAACAAAACAAATTGACAACATACTCTCTGCTTGTGTTAATATGATAGCTTAAGAACAAGGTATAGGCATTCATCAAAGCTTAACAAAAGGGGGATTTTTGTCGGATATTATTGTTGGAAATGCTTTGGTAGAAGTGTATGGAAAATATGAAAGCATAGACAAGGCATGCAAATTGTTTGACAAAATGCCTCAAAGAAATATGCTCTCATGGAATGCAATGTTTGTGGGATAAGCACAAAATGGATTTTGCAAGGATGCTCTCAAAATATTTGAATTAATGAAGCACTTTAGAACATGTCTCAACATTATAAACTTTTCTTTTGTTATATGTGCATGCAACCATGCAGTTTTAGTGCATGTAGACTGTACATACTTCAATCACATGGATAACTTTTATTGTATTACACCTACAATTGATCTTTATGTGTGCATGGTTGACCTACTTACTCATGTCGGCTATCTTGAAGACACCCTAAACTTTATCATTAAGATGCCATTTAAACTTGTGGTGGTTGTGTGGATTTGTTTTCTTGTTGCCTATAGATCACATATGAATATATGCTCAAGAGTATTTACAATGATGCTATTTTTTTATTTGGATCCTATAAAAGATGTGACTTATGTTTTTCTCTCAAACATATATGCAAAAGTGGGTAGATGGTGTGAGAAAACGGTGAGGAGATTGATGAAAGATAAGGAATTAAAAAGATCTCCGATGTAGTTGGATTGAAGGCCATAAAACATAATACATGCCTCTTGTTTAGGAGATATATCATATCCACATATACAATAGATCTATGTAAAGCTGGAGAAATTAGCTTGGGAGATGAAGGCAATATGGTATTTTTTAGATGTAATACATTTACTTAGTGGTATGGGAAAGGAGGAAAATAAACTATTTGTTTGCCACCATAGCAAAAAGTTGGAAATTGATTTTGGTTTTCCAAACATGCCCCCTAGAACAACTATTAGAGTTCTTAAGAACCTTTGAGTATGTGTTGATTCCTACACTACAATAAAATTTATCTCCAAGATTGCTACAATTCGTACTTATAATGATTAGTTTAGTTGATTTAATGAAGAGGAAATGAACTCACTTGCACACACATATTTTTCCATGGATTATTCTAAGGCCTCAAGTTAATTCATGAGAATTAATTTCTTATATGAAATAATTTTTAAAAGATTTAATTACTTTAAACCTTAATATATGGGTTCCTAAGCTGGTATACTTATCCTAGAATGTTTGAGAACATTCTCTAATAAATTTCCCATTTATTATGCCTTGCAACACCATCAATAATTTTAGATAAAATTAGGGAATCCCTCCACTTATGTTTGTCCTTTTGAGCCTTTACCTTGCATATCATTCTTAAGTGTAAGGACTCTAGTGTGCTTCTAATTTTTTTAGTTTGATTTTATTGCATATAGAGTCCCTCATCGATATCTAATGAAAGATTTATATTTTTCTCCTTATAGTTGCTAGAGTGATATCTTTGTCTTGCCTCACTCTAGGTTATTTTGTGGCCTATATTAGTAAATGCGAATTTATCTAAGTCTAATGCTTTATTTCTTAATAGAGCCATGTTTTGGCCACCATCTATAACCAATCTAAGAATTCCTTCAATGGACCCCCTTATTCAAAAATATTCTTGTTATAGTGCATTTCCTTTTGTTATACTTGTCATGTGCCTAAATATCTCGAAGTATAGAAATTTCTAAATTGTTAGGAGTGATTGTGTCTATTTCTATCCTTTGTTGGGCTAATAGGTTTCCTCTTTCTATTATCCTTTTACTTCATTCCTTGAAACCCAACATTTCAATTTATGTTTGATACCTTTGACTATTTTAGTCTTTTAGACTTCTCATTATCTACGTACTTTATCATGGCTTTCCCCATCCTTTCATTCCCTAGTTTGACTTTACCTTTGGCCCTAGGATTTTAGGTCTCCATATAATCATGTACTTATTAAGCTATAAGACTAATCAATGAACCTTATTTATTCTTCGCTTACTCTTTTTCCCATTCTTTCTCTCCTTTAGCATTGATTATTCACCATCGCCAATTCCAAATTTAAGGATTCACTTTCCTTTAAGTCTTAAAATCTTGCAATTTTAGTATTTTCCCTAATCATTTCCCTCACCCCAGTTCCCATCTCCCTTCCTCCTTATGGGACCCATATTGTAGGATTACTCATATCATCACACCCAAAAGGTATAAGGCAATATGGTAAAACCAATCGCCGAACCTTGAAAGTCTTCCACCCTATTTACCTTGCTCTTTCTTCTTCTAGCATTAGGCACACCACATTAATGATCCCTAACCCGTTCTCTTGAGTCATAGATTTTAAGACATATATTTTACTTTACCAAAAAGTACATCTAGCACTTTGTATCCTTGATCCTTGATCCCTTTCCTTTACCTTTTTGTCCATGTTATTTTTAATGGTATCAAATTTTCCATCACCTTTATCCCACTTCTTCTTTTATCAGTATCCCTTTCACTAAGCCTCGCTCCTCTTTGCATATTTTCCTTTCAAACTCCTAATATTTTTTATATAAACTTCCCTAAAAGTAAGTCAACATGTGGTAAGCCTAAACCCTAGTTCCCAACTACTCAATGCAACTTAGACTTCTATAGATGCTACCAACCCACCACAAGATAACGTTAATGACCAAGCCAATTCTATATGTTGATTGTGACATTTTCCTATGTGTCACCTAATCACTTTCTTGGACCAATCATAACATGACACATGTCTTACATGTACCTAACCACCAAAAGAAAGTGCTCTATCCGAGAAATGATTTCCATATGAATGCCTTTCTAAAAATCAAAAGAGTGACTAATCAAAAGGCCTCCATATCTAAGCAACCTATATGCCTATCCAAGAAACCTCTATCCATATCCAAGCAAACTATATCCCTTTTCACATCTTTGTGACAAAAATAGCTTTAAGGTTAGCCTTCAATAGATAAGGAATCTACCCTCAATTTAGAGAGATTATCTTGTAGGGACCACCCTCATTAATGATTTAGCTTGCAACTAGAATTTATTTTTCATGTCCTTAGTTCTATTTAACACATTAGCCCTTGAAAAGGGATTTTAGTTTGAGCCATGATGTCCCTATGAATGCCTTTCTAAAAATTCCTATTCATATTAAGTTGAAAAATAAAAAGAGCAACCTAATGGAGACTGATGGCGAAAACCTATAAGTGCACTAAAAGGTAAGACTTGTAAAGTTACTTTGTTAGAATATAAAATAAGATAGATATCACTATAGGTATTAAAAAAATGTGGTAGTATAAGGTATCTTGTGCTACCACCAGGTGATAAATTAAAGTATTAAAAAGAAAGGAGTTAAGGATGGAAAAAATAAATTAATTAAAAATTTTATCAAAAAAATGATAAGAGAGTAAAATAATTTATTTGTAAGATGATCAAGAGAGGTTTTTCAAAAGAATTTAATGATCATGATAGAAAAGAAGGAAGAAGAAATAAAGTTGAAAGAATACTAGGATCTTGAGAGGAAAGATAATGGAAAAGGTTTTAAAAACGTGCGAGAAGCATCAAGAGAGTGTATCAAGAGGGATGCAATGAATAAAAACCCTAGTATTGAGATAGGTATATCCTCAATGGACATGGCATGAACATGGATATTAAAGAAATAAAGTGGTTTATAGCATAAATTAGAACTATCTAGAGAAAAATATAACTAAAATGATAAGGAAGTTGAAAGAATATAAGGTAGCAATGAACTTAGAGAACTTTAACCTTATTTGTAGGGATATTATTGTTCTGTGGTTGCTATTAGGATGAAGAGGAATTAAATAAGTTGTTAATTGGTGAAGAAGAGATAATATTTAGCAATAAAATAAAAGAAGTCACCATATTTTTCCAAGGAAACTTTGGAGATGATAGATGAGAGAAATTCTTAGGTTTGGGAAGCAAACAACTCAAAGAAAATTAAAGATAGATCAATTACTAATGATGTGTTATCAACCAACACATTCCCTAGGGTAAAGAGACACTATGAGGAAATGAACCTCATGGAGTAAGAGTCACCCTGCATTTTGTCAAAATTAATAAGAGTTTCTAAAGAGTTCATATAAGTAGTGAATCCTTAATTGAGTTAGAGAAATCAAGATCAAGAAGCAATTATGTATGAGATTTGTGACAAATATTAATAAATGAGTTCTTAGATGTTTAGTTACAAAGAGATAATGGTAGAGAAAGGACTTTGGTCAAGTAGAAGATGAATGAAACTAGACAAAGAAGTCGTGATAAAAGAGAGAAAGAGATACAAGAGTAGAGAATAGATTAGGAGAAAGGATAATCGCTAACCATGTGCAAAACATTTTTTTTTTACCTCCACCAAATATGGTTGTACATATTCAATTAAGCTCCCTATTTTGAATACAACAGATGCTATAAAATATCCGATGTAAGAGTGTATCCGCGGTGTAAGGGTAATCTGCATCACCCAAAAATAGCTTAAATTTTTGTCACTTCATTTTTTAGATGTTTTACATTTTTGACACCTTTTCATAATGAAATTTCAATTTACGGTTTTTGTTTTTCTTATCCTAAGTTGGAAAGATATTGCAGTTTTAGTTTCCCACATTGCACCCCGAAAAATCTTCTGCTGGATTTGAGGAACCCTAAAGTCTTACTGGCCCCCAACTTGATGATGAAATTGGTATAGCAAATTTGAGCGTTTCTGACTTCTTTAGACCTTCCAACGGTGTCTCAATGGTTCTGCGAATCAAGCCCCATCAAAGTTATGGCTCCGGAAAGTTGGCGCACTTCTAGAAGATATGCAACCGTGTTCGTTCTTTAGAAATTTGAACTTCGTTGTAATTTTCGGCGCCAAACCGCCTAAACTCAAATTTTAATGTTGTTTTGGTCTAAACCAAAGAGGTTTCATTTATGGGCATGTTTCTGTATTTTGTGCAACTTCTTTGGGGACAAGCCACATATTGCGAAAGGGTGATTCTGTAGCTTTCTATAACTTGCATGTGTTGTAAAACTTGGGGATTTGAGATCCTCTGCATGTAAGAAGTTCTATTTTCTGAATAATAAAATTATTCTCTTATTTGTGGGTTATTTTCTGTGTCTCGGGTTGTGCCCTCATCAACATCTCTTTACCTTGGAATTTCCTTGGAGTGGGGTTGGCATTAATGATGACTAGGCCCGATTATATGATTTTGTGGAGATCCTCATTGATGAGACACTAAGATGACACATTAAAGAATAACCTAAGCATGATAAAACATGGAAAAAATTGAGTGACTTATTTTTGACAGATTTCCACTTACCTAATGTATGAAGAAAATTCATAAAGAAAATATGGAAGATGAAAAAACTAAGGAGGAATCAACAAAATTTTATGAACAATGATTTAAAAATATGGTTAGAAAACTAGAAGAAATCTTGACATAAAAAAAATGAATTGAGTGGTTTATTTTAGGGTTAACTGATTGTGTTATAACATAAGTAGATGAGAATATTTCCTCTTCGCATAAGGATGTAGTAGAATTGATCACCATGATATAATCCTAGTCAAAGATATGGTAGACTGATTTAGGAGGAAAAGGTAAAATTGATAATTTTAAATTTGAGTTGGAAAACATAATGCTGAAGTATGAAATTCTAATGAAAGGTGAGGAGGATGAGACTTCTCCCCACCTTGAAGATATCAATTTTGGTTTAAAAAATATAATAGGGAAGAACATCTAAGGAGTGAATTATTGATCATCAAAGGCACCGAGAGGGATACCGTGCACTAAGAGGGGAACTTGAGAAATACCCTAGAAATAAAGTAGATAATTTAAAATCTAAAGTGGGACAAACATGATAGAATAAGTGTCCAGTGTTACTTCATGAAGAAGATGAATATGAACCAGTTGTCCATGGATTGACTAGGGAAGCATTTTTTGGATATAGGTAGGGATAGAGTATAGGTTTTATCTATAAGAGCATTGAATGTTTATTTGGAACATGGCTAGTGGGAACTTCAATTGAGAGCAAGTATAAGACCACTTAACATATACACTATGTGGTACCACAAATTCAATGAAGTATAGGACCCTCCTTTAGTTACTATGGTAACTATTGAGAAGAAGATGGAAGGGGAGGTTACCATAATAATTTAATAAAGGTGTACTAGAGAAAGAGGAAGGACCAAAAGGCCAAAATGACATAACTATGATAAACTAGGACATTATGCTAATGAGTGCACAAAAGAAAAAAAAGAGGAGATTCCACATGTGATTTTTTGTGGTGATAAATCATCTGATATTTTTAGTTGTCCCAAATTTAATAGTTCTATAAGAATGTGTTGGCACCATTATTAGAAAGTGAATAATTATCTAGTCTAAATGTAACCTGTGATGCTAAAGTAGTAATGAATAGCCAAAATAGAGGATAAAATGTCACACAATGTGAATCTTCAAATATAGAAAAAAATGTAGAATAGGAGAATCCTCATTGAAAAAAAGACAAATTGGAAAATAATACAAAAGAAAAAGGAAACACTCAAGAAAAAGGCCATGTAGAAACTTAAGAAAAAGAGGAAAATAAGTTCAATAATTACCTAGGGTTAGATTAATAGAAGCATATCCTAGGAGAATTTTATGAAAGTGAAGAAGAAGAAGAAATATTTAGGTAAGGGGGAACATGATTTGGTGAGAAGGAAGTCCAAAGAGCTAATTAATAAAAACAAAAAGGAGAGGATGACAATAAGGAACGTTCAAAGAAAAATAGGTCCATAGCCTGAAAGAATTGGAAAATTTAGTAGAATAAGAGGTTAGGGTTCAAGGGTTGGATAGGATGAAGTTGGATAAGGTTATTTGAAAGAAACTCTTGAAAGATGGAATTGGAGGCTTTTCTAGCTTCATCCAATTAACTTGTTAGCTTGTGAAGAAAGGGAGATAGTAAGTTTAGATGATAGGGAGTAAGGAAATTTTAGTTACTTTAGTTTTTTTTTTTATTAGGGTTGGGTAAAAGAGAAAATTATATATTTTTTAGATTGTGGGAATCAGAATCGGGTAGCCGCCGCCCCTATAAACTGTAGTGCGCCTAGTAAACTTTTTCACTTGACCGATGACACTGGTGCAACATGCCCTCTAGTACCACGAGGATGGTGGGGAGACTAGACCTCATGACCTCTTGCTTGCAATAGGATGCTTTAGTTGATCGAGCTAGGCCCATCGCCCCAAAGAGAAAATTATAAGTTATTGGTGTTCTTCTTTGTAGAATTATTGGTTTCTTGAGAAGAGAATGGAGCTAAATAAATAGACAATAAAGGTCAAAGAGGATATGACCTTAAAATGATCTATCAACTATGTATAATCATACAAGGTGATACAAAGTGATAAAAGTTGGATATTTATGCAAGAGATTTTGATTGTGAATCTTTGGGAAAAGATTCCTAACAAATTCTCTCATGATATTAGAGTTGAGAAAAATATAGGATATCTATAATAATTGATAAAATACATCACCTTCTAATTTATGCCTTGATTGCAATGCATACCATCGATGAAACTATCTTGCAATCTATCTTGACTTGAATATGTTTCATGAAAAAATAAGAGAGATAGAATAAGGAACACATATAATAGGACCATTTTTT
Source organism: Sequoia sempervirens (assembly GCA_007258455.2). NCBI lineage: Eukaryota > Viridiplantae > Streptophyta > Pinopsida > Cupressales > Cupressaceae > Sequoia > Sequoia sempervirens. The sequence continues at coordinate 26,519 of VDFB02372129.1, read as the reverse complement.
GTTTATTCTTTATTAATGAATAGAGAAAAGCTTAGCTATGAATAAATCATTAAACTACAATAATCAATGCACATTGATCTATAAAGGATTGAACATGTATCTTAGGATCATTTATCTAATCATACATGTATGTCAATATTTAACATAATGTCCTAGTTCACATGGTCTATACCACATGGACACTCAATTATCTTGATTGACCATGACCTAATGATATAAACCTTAAGGTAGTTGATTTTCATCCAAGAGATTGATTATATTTAAAGAGAAGTGAGGTACACCTAGTACTTTACTTGAGTTGATGAGTGTTAAAATACCCATTAACAATTAGATGTATGTAGATTGATCATTTTTTTAATTAATAGTTTACTATTCATTTTTTAATTTATTGTAGTTATTTATTTCATAAATTATTATAATATTCTTTTATTATATTTTGTAAAACTTGATACTCTTTAAATTATATTTACACTAATTCAATAAAATAAAATAAAATAAAACTCTTTGAAAAATCATTATAAATAAATAGATAATAATGTCAAATAGTAAAAAAAATCCTAAATTATTTACTAATTTTAAAATTATTATAAATAAATAAAATTGAAATATAATCCAAACACACGTGGCCCTTTGTAAACTTCCCACTGTTATCAAAATTGATCAAAAATTAAGAATAAAAAACCCATAAATATAACAAAACAAACTTCTTTCTTTTTTTTTTTAAACTTTTTAATTTTTTTTTTTTTTACATAACTTTGAAGTGGGCAACTTGAGAAGAAATGGAGTCGATGCTCTCCATCACCTATAATCCAAACAACACATTTTTTCTCTTAATTATTTTAATTCAGATTTCTTGTGCTTTGGTTTCATCAAAACCCTACAAAATGCAAATGTAGGGTTGTGGAACTTGTCGTGAATCCATTTTGTACATATCTTGCAATCATGACATTCCATTAAACCATTTTTTTTGGAGGCATTTTGTCAAAACAGTTACCGCCCATTGTCTGTGCTTCCATATTTTGCATACACGCCTACCAGGGTAGTTGCAACTACAACATATGACAAAATTCCTCTGTTCGTTATCATTCGACGGATTCCATACACTGTTCCAAAGCTCCCATTTTCGCACAGGCAGGGAGGCTGCTGGCAAAGGTTGCAGAGTCTGGCTTTACAGCTGCCAGTTGCATTTGCTTGGAAGTTATTGATGCCTTTACAAAAAAAATCGATGTTGCGTATATCCAGAAATCATGGGATTCCATGACACCGCATTTCTTTTAAGGCATTTATTATTGCCATGAGAAAAATAACAGGAATACAAGGTAGATTAAAAAGTGCTAATAGATTTATTAAATTTTAAGTTTTTACTGTTTGTTAATTAATCTAGGATTTAATTAGTGCAGATTTGTTATGTTATTTATTATTGCAAGACAATATATCATATTGAAACAAAAAGACTATGTAAAGGTATACATCATCTTTAGGATTTATGTAAGAACCAATGTCAATATCTGAAAGAAATTCAAATTAAAAGTTCTAACTGGAGCCTAAAACCAAGACCAGAGAGGGGAAAAGTTTCAACTCAAGCCTAAAACCAAGACAAGAAAAGTTTGAATTATGTCACCTTACTTCCGACTGTGAAAGGATTTATGTATGAACCAATGCCAATAATGTGACATAATTCAAATTGTGCATATTACCAAGATTCTGGATTCATCAGCAGAGACTTGTAATCTAGAATCCAAGGCAACCTTTTGTGTAATACCCAAATCATAGCAAAGAGGAGCCAGTCCAGGTTCTTCCAGTAAACTAAACTCACAAAGTTCATAGTACCCATGATAGAGATCTGGAAACATTCTAGGCCATTTACTGAAGCCCCCATACTTTGACTGGCATGTAAAAAGAAAGCAACGTAAAGCTTCCCAATCATAAAAATCATGGGCGCCCAAGAGTTTCAATGAGCCACCCACCCTACATCATTTAATTACTAGTACTAGTTCTATGGCAATTACCAGCATAGCTTTTCAAAATCAAAAAGATATGTGGCATGTTAACTACCAGAATGAGTAACATGTAGATTTTTTTATGATATGATAGTATTAAACTTTTACAATTAATTCATTGTAAACAGTGTGTTTATTTTGTTTTCTAATTCTAAAAATCATACATATATATGATATTCGTTTTAAATAAGATTTAGTTTTTATATTTTTAGGAATTTTTTTTGAATAACTTAACATATTTAGTATATACATTAACAATTTTGTAAAACAGCTACAATAGCTATATGACCAAGCAGCAATATATAAAGCAACAAACTAATTTAATAAAAACTAATTACAACAATCATATATTACAACACTCATTTGGACAATTATAATTGATTGATTGAAACCATCTTATTTGGAGAAAAACTTAAAAGAATGAACTAAACCATCCCATTTTGATTCCTATTTGTATGATGTGCAGTAGTCTATTTGGTAATAATTTTCATTTTATCTAAATATTATTTATTTCAATGATCAAATAGTTCATAGTAATTTTGTACCTTATCCACATAAAAATATGGTTTTCAATTGTTGTACTATACCATAACTATACATTAACAATTAGATATAGCTGATAAAAAATAAACACTGGGTAAGAATATTTCATAAAGTCTTGATCAAAATGTAGTTTTCAATTGTCGTGTTGCTCAACATTTTCATTACAATTGACAAATTCCATTAAGGCCATTCGGGCTAACCCTGCAGTAGAATCCCCCGGTATTGCTTCATTGTTTGGTATATTATTCTCATACTCCTCAAGGTAACTAACTTCAATGTCTTCTCTTTCAAATGTTAACATAATATTATGCAAAATACAACACAAAAATAGTTTTTGGCAGCATTTGCAAATTTCGATGACAAATTTTTGAATTCAAAATTCGCCAAACACTTTTTAGCATTCCAAAGGCACGTTCAACAACAATACAAGTTGATGATAGTTTAAAGTTGAATGATCTTTGATTATCTGTTGCAGCTCCACTAAAAGGTGTGATTAACCATGGCAACAATGGATATCCACCATCTCCAACAATATACTCTTTGATATTAGATGAACCAATAGAAACTAGAATTCCATTCAACCTTTCTCCACCTTCGCATAACCTATAGAAAGAAGAATTTCTTAGGAGCCTAGCATCATTGACAAATCCAGGCCAACCAGTAAACACATCCATGAAACACATATTGCTATCAACAATGACTTGCAATGACATATTGTAGTTGTGTTCACGATCGTACCAATCAGATGAACATTCATTAGCTGGAAGCTCGAAATCAACATGAGGTACATCTATAGCCCTACAACAATTTGGAAAACCTTGTTTTTGGTGAAATCCATGCTTTACAAGTTCAAGTGAATGATCACTTGGCCATTGTATGTAGTTTCGAAATCAAACATGCATAGCATTAATGAATTTCGCCACAACTCTTGCTGCTGTTGACTTTCCACACCCAAAAAGTTCACTTAAATTGATCATAGATATTCCAGAAGATAGTCTTAAAACAACAATAGCCACCTGTTTCTCAACTGGAAATACCCTAGACCCTTGATAGATGTTGCTAAAGATGGAGGTATGTCACCTTGCTTAAGATCTTCATACAATGTTTCACATAGAAATTAAAACAATGCATATGGTAACCTAAAGATACTACGAAATCATTGGTCATCACATTTAACTTCAAAAATATAATGGTTCCACCAATGTAAAGAACGTGGCTTGATATACCACTCACCACTAACCTTCCCTTCCCATTGAGAAGTACAAATATTTGAATTGAGGAGTACACTTTGTTTCTCACAACACATTGCATAAAACTCCACATCTATATCATCTTCTACCTCATCATCAAAATGATTAGAAGCTTGAGATGATGCTGCCTTATATTTCCTTAATATGTTTGTAGAGTCTTCAACATCACACCAAACTTGCAATGCTATGTGTTGTATCGCTGTAAGACATTCTAACAATACTATGGCTCTTTTTCTACTATTTGAATCCATCACCTATGCTACAGAATTAAAAAAAATAGATGACTAAATTGAATGGCAGTGCATTTAAATCCAACTCCCACAAATGCAAGACAGAAAGAAGCAATGAATTTATAAGCATTGATGATAGTCTATAAAATCTTTTATTTTTGATAGCTCTTTGATCTCATTCTTGGAGGTCCTATAAATAATCATATGGATTCAAGATTAAACATAACAAGATTGCATTTGACTGATTTTGACAGACTCAAAATGGAAGGTAGTAGAAACTGTATAAATATCAATAACATGTGGAATAACCAGAATGAATTCTACTGAAAAAGCTGAAATGCATTTGAAAGCCCAAATTCAACATTTGACTTATTAGAACTTGCAGCCAACCAGTTGAACCAGCAAAATGATGAACTTAATAATCAACTGAGCATAGGATGAATATAAAACACATTAACTGAAAACAACATATAGGATGAATTCATTCAGTAGAATAACCAGAACTAATGAAATTGACTGTAACAATTTTTTATCATTATATTATTTGTATAAGTTAAATTAAATTGACTGCAACAAAATTTTATGGTGGATCATATTTATGTGGAAGCAAGTATTCTTATACCTGAAATTGGCAGGAAGTTTGTACTGTTAAACATGTTGTGTATGGGCTAAGTAGTACTTGGATAAATGACCTTAAAATTTTTTTAGTTATTAAACATGTTCTGCTTAAACTGTAGTAATTTTTATAAGTGTGATTTTTTAGGGACTTTCTATTGTTAAGTATGTTATGTATAGACTGAGTAGTGCTTGAATAATTGAGAAAAAAGTGAGTACTTATTGTAGTGCTTAAACTGAAGTAGTACTTGAATCAGTAACTTGAATCAGTAGCACTTCATTTGTCTGGGAGGGATGACCTTTTTAGACATCTCAATATAGTGGAAGACATAAAATTTATAGTCCATAATGTTAGCTTGAATATTTTCTAGATTAGATTATGTGAGTTTTCTTCTGCATCAGTATTAAAATCAAACTCTATGATCCATATTTTTTTCTCTTACTTGCTCATTCTATTCATAGATTATGAAGTCTGATTCATCCATTAAAAAATTCACATAATCTAATCCAAAAAAATAAACTAACATCTCAATATAAATTTTCCATACTCAGAAACTATGAATCAAAATCAGTATAATCACTATAGATTGACTGAATCCATAAAAGGAAGCCCCTGAAACCCTTAAAAAACACAGCTAAATGTTTTAAACAACTAGGATGAAATTTTGTATTACAGCTTGGCTGATTTTATTTTTGTTTTTGTATTGGAAAACAACACTCTATGTTAGCTTTGGTACACATGTAAGTAAGTGCTTGGCCAAATTGATGAAGTAAGTATAAAATGTTGCAAGACAAGTTCATTTATAGCAGCTGCTATTGTTGATCATGAATACTCACAATTGAATGAAATATATTCCTTAGATTTAAAAAGCAACAAATCATGTGATGCCACATTGACACACCAATAAAACATGACATAATGCACAAATATTGGTCTACCCTTTTTTGGGGGTCTTTTTGGACACCTTAGAAAAATGCTTGAAATTTTTGTTGAGAACAGAAACTCCAAATCTATTTCACAATAATGTTCTTACAAGATCTAGGTCCACATCAAATAAAGAATTGTAGAATTTGGCTATCTAATTGGCGCAAATCCATGTTCTTATCTCTATGTGACTAAGAGAAATTCCTTTCTTAATCGTTCAGTATTTTGAAATTTTCACAGCAGGTTGTGCCTGTTGTATCTCATTTGGGCAGACTCTAGTTTTCTATGCATCAAGGTACATAATTTGTAATGTTTTATTTGATAACTCAAAATCATTACTTCGGTGAACGTGCACAAGCCTATTTTGTAAACATATTATGTTATTTTGTGCATGGTTAACTGCCTATTGCTCTGAGTGATACCAAAGTTGTGATTTCTTTTCTAATTTGGCTTGAAATTATTTGTACAATTTCCAGTTTTTCCAATCTTATTTTCTTAAGATATTCTCTTGTTTTGACTCACACCTACTTTGTAAACATACTACTTTATTTTGTGCATGAATTACATGTCTTTGCTTCTAGTGATGCCAAACTCATTGGATTTTTCTAAATTGTCTTAAAAATGTTTGTTCTATTTTAGGATTTTCTGATCTGATTTTCTTATGGTTGCAAACATGCCTATTTTGTAAATATATACTTTGTTTTGAGCATGTTTTACTGCTTTTTGCTTCGAGTGATGTCAAAATAATAGGATTTGTTTTTCTAATATGAATTAAAATTGCTTATTCAGTTTTTGGATTTTCTGGTAATTTCCTTTTGGCATTCTATTTATTTGTCATTTTTCCATCAACATTACAAGTTGTAGATGAAATTACCTTATTTTAGTCATTTTTAAGGGGGTGTGTGCAAGAAGTTGAGTCCACTTTTTGGCCAAAAAGTGGAAGTGTTTTCCCTGATTTTTAGAATTTGACACATTTGACCTTAAAATTTGAAGCACTTAGAGATGGAATCTTCAAAAAAGTCACTAATCATAAAATGTAGTACTCGGAGTCTAGTTTCCAAATATGTAATTTATTTCAATGCCCAGATTGTAAAAATTGAGTTTCAATAGGAGTTTCTAAAAACCATTGTTTAAAAGTCACTTTTTTATACCATACCATGCACGTGTACGACATCCATATTTTGACCTAAATTATCATATTTTTCTAAATACTTTTGGGAAAAGATTTATGATTCACTAAAGCTTGTTTTCAATATTTTTTTATAATTTTTTAGTGAATTTTTTTTTATTCAATATTTATTAGGCATATTTGTCGTTTTGAAAAATCGTCATGTATGACACGCATAAGATGACCTAAACTTATCATTTTTTATTTATTTTTAAAGCTGAAAAGAATTGTCGAAGTTTGTTCTCGTGCAATCCGTTTGTCAAAATGTTATGTTGATCAAAAGTTATTAAAATACTAAAAAACGATAATTCAAGTTTATGGACTAGTTTCATTAGAAATTAATTGAAAAATAGAAAAAAAAATCAAATTATTAAAAAAAATACATATTTGCAAATATGCACTGTCTCATCTATAATGGGTTTTAATTTCGTAAAAAAAATCTGCAAAATAGGTCTTCAACTTATGTCCAAAGTCATTATTTTCTTGTGACATTAACAGGATCTTCAAGTTGCAGGTCAAACCAGGTCCAAAGCTTAGGTTTGGGTCCCCAAGCCATTTCCTGAACCAAAAAACAAGCCAAAAAACCCACTCAAAAATTCATAATTTAAAAAATGGGATCTCGTTTCATAAAAAAGCCATTTTTTATGGTTCTATGAAACGAGATCCCATTTTGTAAAATGAGATCCCGTTTTGAAATTCTTCTAAAAACGAAAATTTCCAAAAATGGAAAGTTTTCAAAACGGGATCCCATTTTGAAAACTTTTCGAAAATGGAAATTTTTCAAAAATTGAAGTTTCCATTTGGAAATTTTCAAACGGGATCCCGTTTTAAAACTTTCTATTTTTGGAAATTTCCGTTTTGGAAAATTTTCAAAACGAGATCCCGTTATCCCATTTTGAAAATTTTCCAAAAACGAAAATTTCCAAAAACGGGATCCCGTTTCGAAAAACGGGATCCCGTTTTTTGCAAGCCGAATTCATTTTTTTGCCTAAGGCAAAAACTTCCACGTTTCGTGGACTCAACTTTGTGCACTTACCCAAGGGCTGTAATAGAACTAATTTGCATATCCTGTAAACTTGTCCATAATGCAGTTTGTAGAATGACTTAAAACTATTATAATGCAGATTGTCCAGAGCAATGGCTAGCCTTCTTCCTTGACTGATGGAAAAAATGTTTACACAGTCGAATCCAAAGGAAAGTATGTAGTTTGGACAATTTTGGCTGTAGTTTGATTTGTGATCTTGACAGGTTTTTTCATGAGTGAAATTTGGGGACATGTATGTATTTGAATAGTTCTAGTTGTAGTTTGATTTGTGATATTTGACAGATTTTTTAGTGAACCTGAAATTTGGGGGCAAGTATGTATTTAGTTGATTTGCATACTTATTACACACTTGTATATGTGCCAAATACCTATCGTCCATCACTAAGAGGATGACTGTACTAATTACTAAATATTGAATTCCATTGAATAATCAGCACTCACTTTCCAAAATAAAATGGGCCTTGAAAATTACTATTAATTATCATCTTGCCAGGCCTTCATTTGGGTAAGAAATTTGGTGACAATTGAATTATGTGGTTTGTCATTTGTAAATGAGGACTGGTTAGATTGTACCTATGATTTGTATTCAATCTTACAATTATTTCAATGCAGCCAATGAACCATTTTCATCCCATTCCTGAAGAACGCATTTCAATATATGTTGATTAATTAATCTTCCACAAAAGGCCTGGATCCAATATTCAATTCCCTGGTATTCTCAAACCCCCATATATGAGAAATAAAAAGAAAAGTGAAATAAAGAGAAGATATGGTAATTTGGAATTGGTCCATGTATTAAATGCTTTCGAGAATGTACTAACCATCCTTTAAAGGTTATGCATTAAGTTGAATGCTTAAATTTGAATAAGACATACAGACAAAAGTTTGGATATAACCAATGGAAATTCAAAGAAAGAACTCACATTTCACTGGACTTGGAAGTCCGACAAAAATAATATCATTCAACATCTTCACATGTGACCGAATTGATTTATGGTTTACACTATATATCCTTCTCACTTAGGAGTTAGGATACAAGAAAGTTACAGTTATGTCCTCTAACCTCTTTTTGATAGATTATTGAGTAGATATCAATAATATTATCAATGATCATCCATTCAGTTAAATTACCAAATACAATAAATTATTGAGACTTTATAATGGTGATATACTATTAACCATAGAAAAGATTAACAACATCAAGAAACTGATTTTTATTACAAATAGATAACAATGAAAATACACTGTTTTTTATTACAAATAGATAACAACAAAAGGTCCAAATGCTAAAAATTGTTCTATAATGTTAGGAACACAAAATCAATCTTCTTTTTCATATGATTGGCTGATTTTCAACATTGCTTGGTCAATATTGTTTAGTGCTGAAACCATGCTCATTTGCACATTAATTTTTTGCTCTTCAAGCTTCAATAGCCTTTCTTCAATTGAATTATCCTTCTTCATGCGTTCTTCATGGCGTTTCATGCATCCCTCTTTAGCCATTTGTAGAGTAGAAACCAACAACTTATTGTTTTCAACAATAACATCCTTCATGCATGTTACATTGGAAATTGATTTTCGTTTTTTCCCTATGAATTGTTTGTCTCTTTCACTACCATTTTTAGATTGGTCATGACTATCCATATCTGTTGTTTCAGGTTCATGCAATGGCTCATCTTCATTTGGAGGAATGTTCTCATCAAATGCATTGCTTGTATCAGAGGAGTTAATAGTGATATTTCCTCGATTGATGGCTCGATCTCTACCAAATGTGGTGTCCATTACATCATAAAGTTCAACAATGAACTTTGTAGTAAGTTTATTTTCAATCCTCTCACGACTTGTCATATTCTAGTAAATGTCATGCGCAGATGGAATATTATGCTCATAGTCTCTAATTTTTTTGTAGTCAGGCTGAATATGCTCCCAACGATCTCGACATTAGTCTGTTGTGCGAGGAACAACATGAACAGAGCAATATTCTTGAATAATTTTCCACTTTTCAGTCGAATTTAATGCTTTTCTCATTGTACTACCACTTGATTGTGTTTCTCTCTCAATTCTTTTAGCTTTGATTAGAACCATTGTGTTTGCAATGCTCCAACGAACTCTATTTTTTGCTTGAGGAGTTACATGAAAGTGATTTTCTGTTACTTCTACTTCAGTGGTTGGAGTTTCCTTTTCAATTATCACTTTTTCTGTGACCACTTCTTTGAGCCCTTGTGTACTAGGAACAAACTCTAGATAGTAGTCATCATTAGCGAAGAACAAATTTTCTCCTACATTGTCTTGTGAAAGTAATGAAGTGAAATTTACGAAACCACATTGAGGAATTGGACGGTGTGTAGAATTATCCATGAAAAAGAATAACTAGTTGGTACCTACATTAAAACAACAACATTCACAATATGATTTTGTGTCAATTATACCATCCAAATTTTGAAGAAAACTAATTCTATAAATACGGAGAGGAGAAATATAGCTCATTCAAGCAAAGGTGAAATAACAATTGTTGTAGTAGCCAGACTTATACATAACAAAAAGGTCACATTTGGTTTAAGGTACCATAACAACTATAGTAGCCAAACTTATACTTTGCACCCTTACACTATGAAAACTTAACAATTAAAATAAGGAAAAAAAATAGTATATTTTGTCACGAGATTTTGATTCAAGAGTAAGTCAACTAGTTGAGGATATATAGTAGGTTTGATATTGGGTTAAACATATAAGTAAATAAACCAGATAAAATTTGTACCTCATGATCTTTATTTATGCAAAGACTAGTGTTTGCAGTCATACCCATAGTAAAATACTAATCAAAGGCCACAATAGGGTCAGAGGGGTTTTAAAGTGTTCCTCGTAGGTTGAAATAAACTTTCACATCTTAAAATCATCTATTTGGGTTGAGGCATAATGCCATAATCAAATGCCTTCACATCAACAACAATGAATTCATCTTTGAGATTGTATAGTGGAAATGCATATTCCACATCAGGATGAAGTTCTTTTAACTCTAAGAAGAAATATTTTCTTTGATATAAAACAAAATGAAGTAGCAGGCTGATCTGCATAGAAGTGAAAGGCATTTTGAAGCAGGTGATTGGGTGTTTCTAAACTTGCAGCCATACAAGCAAATGTATCTCAAGCAACTAAAGAAGGGTAAGTTGGCACCCAAATATTTTGGTCCTTGTAAGGTGCTCCAATGGATTGGAGGTGTAACCTGAAATTGGAGCTGCTACCATTTGCACAAATGCAACCAATCTTTAATGTGTCTTGTTTGAAGGATGTCATTGGAGATAAAATTCTAGTTCAGACAGAGTGTTCAGAGAAGGAAAAATTACTTTTGAATTGAAGGCCATCATTCAGAAAGGAGCAAGTAGATGTGGATTAGGACAATCATTGAACATCTTATCAAATGGAAGAACTTAATGTGTTGAGATGCTATTTGGGAAGATGAAGGATTCAATCAGAAGTATTCACAACTAAGTGTTGAGGATAACACTTATTTGGAAGGGGGGAGGAGGGGAATGCTATGCCTTTACTCCACTTGATGTATTGGGATATGTGTTGGCTAACTAGGGCATACATACTCTTTGACTTAATTACTTGTTAGTTCCCAAATTTAATAGTTGTAGTGGTAGTTAGCATGATTAGGGTTAAGGGATCATTTTTCCCAATAGTACTATAAATGGGAGGTAGTGAATAGATGTTAACCACCATATTGCAGATCTTGTTCTTTTTATGTGGTTGTTCTCTGAGTGTGCATTTAATCTGCTCTTCTGTTATTGCTATCTTGTAGATTTGTTATGCATATTTATGTTGTTTTGCTTATGTGATAAGTAATTTCATTACATGCTAAGTAATACAAATGCTACTATTTTGGGGGTTGCTAAAATGGTTGATGCCGAAAGCACAGACAAAGAACTGCATGATAATATCATGAAACTACTTATTAATTGTCTTCACCAGTAGTCTGAATGCATCTAACACTCACAAAAAGATCAGGACAAGCTGACAGATTGCCTTTGTTATCTGATACTTAATGTTAAGAATCTGCAGTGTAGAGCCCAACCAATTAACAATAATATCACGTTGGAGAAGCAAAAGCATCATATGGCTGAAATGATGCAGAACACTCATGCAAAGAGACAGGCCATGACACCTCAAAAATGACCTTGGACCAGCATATGTACATGGGCAATTGCTCTTGAAACCATCCGGTGCTTGACTACCATCTTGAAGTTTCTTTGCTATCTTTGAGAGCATGAAAATCATGTTTGGTTTGTGACAGTATCCCGAATAAACCTAGGCTCAGTGATGTCACTGATTTAACAATTTGAGCAAAAATAAAAGAACAAGATAAAAGAAAAGATTGTCGTGATGTCCCGAATTTGCCAGTTTTTAAAAAGGAGATGATAAAGATTGTTTCCATGTTTGGCTTATATCTCCAATCGGCCTAAGGCACGATAATGTTCTAAATACACGCACACATCTGACTTTTTATGTTTGAACACAATCAGATGAAAGGGCTCGAAGGAGAAATTAACTGTACAGTAACTAAAACAAATAAAAAATGAAAATTATGATTGAAAGAGGACAAACATTGAAGAATATAGATATAGAGTCTACAGTTTGAAAAGATTGTCAACAAAATAACAACTGCAGCGTTGGTTAAATAACATACCTTGATTTATTTGTATATAACGTGTCCTTCAGAAACTTGTATCCTTCAGAAAACTGTATTCAAACGACGAGCAGTGACAACAATGATTTGAGCACAGAACATGTAAATAGTATTTTGTGCGGGAAGGATAAATTAGGAGGGAAAAAATGAAACAATATTAAAAAAATGAGGGAAATTGCTATGTAGTGCCAGATGTCAATTTTTTTATTTTGTAGCAGCTGCTTATTTCCAGCCCCCCAATTTTTGCAAAGGCTATTGAAATTTTTTAAGCAGATGCTGCTTCAGGAAAATAGGATAAGATTCCAAATTATCCAAATTTCATTAATAAAAAGTTTACATGGAGACACTTAACTGCTTAATTTTAAGCAGATAATTGAATTAAGCAACAGCATGGGGACAGCGGGTTAGGGTGGGGTCCCATGAGGGTGCTGCAAGGTCTATTTTTAAGGAACAGGAGGTCTCATGGATTGATAAAAAAATTGCTACAGAATAGCAGCTCCTACCTTTTAGGACTACAGATTTGAGGGGTGAAAATAGGGTGGGGCTGGAGATTGCTCCTACAGTTTAGCAATTTTATTTGCCATTTGTAAATCATCTCAACTTTTAAGCTTCCTTAAATTCAGAAACTTAAATTTTAAGCTGAACTCCACAGTAAATCAGTTGATGAGACCATCAGCTTCCTTAAAATCTAGGGCTTAATATTTTAAGCTGAATTGCTCTACTAAGTTCATGGGGTCACCACCTTTAAAAACTTCCTATAATTTCTCAGCAACACCCATTGAAAGTTTTCAGGAAACCCCTCCATGGGACCCCACCCTTAAAGTGTGCTGGTTAAGCCCAGCCCCCTCCAGCTTCCACAGTCGAGTTTTCGCATTTTGGAAAATCATGAATTTAATGGTTTTTGATGATTGTGTCGATGGATTTGATGATCATAAGGTTAAATTTGCATAATTAAAGTAAATATAATATTCTTCAAAGATTGCGGGAAGTTACGCATTGTGGGTCGTATTTTTGGCCGTGCCACTCCTTATCCCCGCACTTGGGTCTTTCCCACCAGCCTTTTAATTTCTCAGAGCATTCAACTCCTCTCACTCGTAGATTCTCTTGTACAAACGAAGGCACGTTGATCTTTGATCCTCAACTGCGCATTAGAGTTTTAGGGCAGACATTCATGAACTGCACAACTATTCTGGCATTCTGAATTCTTCATCACAGAATGAGAACATCGTTATGAAGAGACTATCACCGCTACTCATAGCTTCATTGATTAATCACAGTGAATCTCTCCTTTCTAGTTTATGGTGAACAACAATAATGGCCAGTTGATATTCCGTCATGAGTACTTAAGTGTGTAGCAGCCACTACTGAAAGTGGTAGGATTGTTCACACGGAGTTAGGCCCTAGATGATGCATTTCAGTTTATTTTGCACCCGTAACAACACTAATAAAATGAAAACGTTTCAAATGGGAGCACAAGTTTTGGCAAGATGTACGAGGTTAGAAAGAAAGAAGTCATAAATGATTTTGCAGGTCCAAAGTCGTCATCTTTAAGTTTGTGAAAATATTAGCTTTGCTTTCCTTTTTGCGGGACTTCAATGTTTGCGAGCCATTGCTTATGTGGAGGAGAGAGTTAATGATGTCATCTTATGGTGTTCATGCCTCGGCTTCCCACACCGTATTCTCTGCATTCGCCTTTTGTGGACTTTCTTTTTGTGGAAGCCACAGGCTACTCCACCGCCTAATGACTTCCTCACACGACTTTTCCACATCACATCCCCACAGGCCCGGCTTAACCATCACACACTAAGCTTTGACCACTTAGTGTGGCTGGTGTGGGCCCACTCAAACCTTCCGTTTCTATTTTGTTTTCCGTAGCACTCCTTGGACCCTTCACGGTTACGATGACTATGAACTGTTAAATTTGAATTTAGATTTTAAATTTGCATCTCCCGCCGACAAGGAGTTATTACATCTGCCCACCCATTTGACTTCAGAGAACAGACCAAGGTTGAAAAGATGGTATTTCTACAAGCGGATTTAGAAAAACTACCTATGTTGTTGTGTGTGAGCAACGCCATTTCTTCACTCATCAACATAATCCAGCAATATTATCTTGACGATATCAACATCTCTACTAGATGGAGAAGGCAACCCATTTGATAATATTGGATTATGTAGTTCCTTCACGATAGGTCAAATGTGTTGGATTTAGGAGGAGAATCCACTCCCAGATATAAAGGATTTCAACACAAACTCTTCATGAAGAAGAATGGAATTTATACAAAACAAATAAGACAAAAACAGGGCAACACATTGCTACAGCAATGACAAATTATCTATTCATTAGAAAGCTTTAAAGACAAACACAGTAAACTTCCATTAAAACTGAAAATTGATTTAAACAGAAATTAGCCCATATACAATGTTTATAATATCTGACCAGTACAGTTTGACAAAGAAAACTTGATGCTGCCAGCATCTACCCTTTTTGTATCTTACAGGAGCTTCTGCATATTATACCTGCAGGGAGTAGAACAACAGCGCACACTACAAAAATGGAATGTTTTTCTATAAAAGTAAAAAACCCCTATTTTCCTACTGCTGCGTGGAGCTTTAGGGAAAAAGCTATTAACAAATGGCCTGGAAAAATACACAGGTGTCAAAATTTGTAAACCCAATGTATTTACATCGCTCAACAAACATTAAAACTTTGGACAGCTAATATGATAACTGTCAAACAAAAGATGGATGGTGGAGCTGCTACGTGTCTTCCTCAATGTGTTGTGCTGGCATTAAGCATTAGTGCTTTCAATATCCACCTTAATGCTTAATGTGCAAATGACCATCATTTGTCTCAACCTTTCAAAACTTTCTTTTGAAATTGCCTTGGTAAGTATGTCAGCAATCTGATCATTGGTTTTGCAAAACTTCAATTCAATATGTCCCTCAGCCACTAGATTCCTAATAAAATGATATTTGATATCTATGTGTTTTGTTCTATTGTGAAAGACAAGATTTTTAGTGATGGCAATTGTTGAGTTATTATCACAGTATAACACAGTTGGCATATTTTGTTTTTGTTTTAAATATGTTAAGACTCTCCTCAACCATGCTGTTTGGCATGAAGCTGAAGTTGCAGCAATGTACTCAGCTCAGTTGAAGACAAAGAGATTGAAGACTATTTTTTTGAGGACCAAGAAATGGCACCTGAACCCAAGGAAAATACATAACCTGAAATGCTTTTTCTGTCAGTAATAGAACTAGCCCAATCACTATCTGTAAATCTTATTAAACCAAAATCATTTACTGGAGCATACCTAATGCCAAAATTGCTAGTACCCCGAACATATCTCAGAACTCTTTTCATTGCACAAAAATGCATTTTTCTTGGATTTTGCAAGAACCTTGAAAGCAAACTAATAGAAAACATGATATCTGGTCTAGTAGCTGTTAAATACATAAGGCTACCAACTAGACTCCTGAACAATGTTTCATCTACTTTTTCTGACCCATCATCCTTAACCAATTTTTCACTTAGGTTCAATGGTGTATTCATCGGTTTGCAATTCTTCATCTTGATTTTATCAAGTAAATCATTGACATATTTACCTTGTGAGATGAAAATGCCATCATTTTGTTATCTTACCTCTATCCCAAGGAAATAATGCATTAACCCCAAATCTGTCATTTCAAATTCAGACTTCATTACATGTCTAAACTCATTTATTAACTCTTCACTATTCCCTGTGTATATTAGATCATCTACATATATACATATGACAATTAAATCATCTGAACTCTGATATTTCACATATAATGTGGGCTCATTTTCACTCTTTTTGAAACCATTTTTCTGAAAATAATTATCTATCCTACTATACCAGGCCCTAGGCGCCTGCTTGAGCCCATAAAGTGCCTTTTTTAACCTATAGACCTTTTGTTCTTGCCCTGCAACTCCATAACCAAGTGGTTGTTCTACAAACACTTCTTCATTCAAATAACCATTCAAAAAAGCTGATTTAACATCAAATTGATAAACTTTCCACCTATGTTGAGTTGCTAATGATAAAACTGTTCTGATGGTGTCTAATCTAGCAACTGGAGAGTAGGTTTCAGTGTAATCAATACCTGGCTGTTGAGAAAACCTTTGCCACCAATCTTGCTTTATGCCTTTCAATAGATCCATCAGCTTTATATTTAGTTTTGTAAATCCATTTTAGCCCAATAACATCTTTTTCAGGTGGAAGGTCAGCTAGTTCCCATGTTTCATTCTTTTCAATTGAAGCAATTTCTTCATTCATGGCTTTAATCCACACTTCATGTTTTATAGCCTCAAATTTTCTTGGCTCAACTTGAATATGAGACAATAAAGCAAAATTTACAGTTGCATCAAGACTAGTAGTTCCTTTATAAATTTCTTTAAGACTTTTTACCTTTCTTGGAGGACTAGAGCTTGGACTAGGTGGAGAAGGTGGTGTGCTAAAAAAGGATGGTACTGTAGGAATTGAGCTACTACTTAAACCATGAGAAGATGGGACATCAAGTTCTAAATCAATGATCTTTTGCTTTTCCTCATTCAACTTTTTGGTCCATTGCCAAGCTTCACTTTCAGCAAAGATAACATCTCTACTAACAATCAACTTTTCACTTACCGGATTATACAAACAATAACCCTTTGTCTCCTCACAATACCCAATGAAGATGCATTTCTCACTCTTGTCATCAAACTTTTGCCTTTTTTGTTCAGGTATGTGAGCATAAGCAATACATCCAAACACTCTCAAGTGCGCAACCCCAGGTTTTCTCCCACACCATGCCTCATAAGGTGTCACATTTTTTACACTTTTGGTTGGACACCTATTCAACAAATAAACTAATGTAGCAACCACTTCAGCCCAAAAAGTATTTAGCAGATCCTTGGCTTTCAGCATGCTTCTAGCCATTTCCACAATGGTGCGGTTTTTACGTTCAGCAACTCCATTTTGTTGAGGAGTATAACTTGCAGTCAATTGCCTTTGAATTCCATTAGTCTTGCAGAAATCTTGAAACTCATTAGAGGTGAATTCTCCCCCTCTATTTGAACGCAGCATTTTAATAGGACAACCAATTTGTTTTTCCACACTAGCCTTGAACTGCTGAAACTTGCTAAGAGCTTATGATTTTTCTTTAATAAAGTAAACCCAAGTCCTTTTGCTGAAATCATCCACAAAGATTAAAAAATATTTATTCTTCCTAAGAGACAATGTCTGCATTGGACCACAAATATCAGTATGCACCAATTCAAGAGGTACTTTTTCTCTCCAAGCTCTTCTTGCTGGGAAGGAATCTCGATGTTGTTTTCCAATAATGCAACCCTCGCATACTTGATCATTATGAGAAATGATTGGTAGGCCCTTCACCATATTCTTTTGAGAGAGTAATTTAAGTCCTCTAAAATTTAAATGCCCATATCTAGTGTGCCATAACCAAGATTGGTCTTTGTAATTAATTCTAAGGATTGGAGTTTCACTATATGCAAGTGTCAAAGGAAATATCCCATTATGCAACATACCAACTTTGGCCACTATTTGATTATTTTTCCTTTTGTCATAAATGACACATTCATTGTTGTCAAATTTTGTTGAATAGCCCTTTTCAACAAGTTGCCCTATGCTCAACAAGTTATGTGCTAGCCCAAGAACATACAAAACATCATTGATATACCTTTCTTGACCTTGCTTTTCTTTGACTGCAATTGTTCCTTTACCTGCAACTTCAACTTCTTTATCATCACCAAGTCTCACATGTGTTTTAAATGACTCATCCATAGTTACAAAAATATTTTTATTTCCTGTCATGTGGCTACTACAGCCACTATCCAAAAGCCATACTTTTTCCGAGTCTTCCTTTACGGCATTGCAAGCAAGGAACAAGCTAGTATCTGACTGTCCTCCTTTT
Organism: Sequoia sempervirens; assembly: GCA_007258455.2. Taxonomy (NCBI): domain Eukaryota; kingdom Viridiplantae; phylum Streptophyta; class Pinopsida; order Cupressales; family Cupressaceae; genus Sequoia; species Sequoia sempervirens. The sequence goes on along the minus strand of VDFB02372129.1, from coordinate 8,119 downwards.
TCTTCAAAAAAATGTGCACGTTGTTTGTTCTTTTTCCAACAATCTCTTTCAAAATACCCAAACTTTTTACAATAATGGTACTGTACATGTGATCTATCATAACTTGAATTGCCTTTCTGTCCATCACTAGAGTTCCTTCCTCCAAAATAATTTCTATTTGCCTAGTACTAGTGCCTCTATTGAAATAATTGGTTCTTCCTCTTCCACTAAACTTCCCTGCATTCCTATGAGATGTCTCTTCTGATCCTTTTTCCTTTTTCTTTGAGATACTTATCTTGGTTTGGAAGGCCTGTTCAACTGGTTTTTCAGTATACCTATTTAACCTTTGTTCATGGGTTTGAAGAGACCCCATAAGCTCATTTACAGAAAGAAGAGCTAAATCTTTTGACTGTTCAATAGCAACCACCACAGGATCAAATTTGGGAGGGAGACATCTTAAGATTTTTTCCACAATATTTTGATCTACCAGAATTTCTCCATAGGATCTAATCTGATTGACCAGACCCATAACCCGAGTAAAAAACTCTTGCAAAGATTCTAACTCTTTCATAAACAAATTTTCAAAGTCTCTTCTGAGCATCTAAAGTTTAATTGTTTTTACTTTATTTGTTCCTTGATAAACATTCTGCAACAAATCCCAAGCTTGTTTGGATTTAGTAGTTGCAGCAATTCTAGGAAAAATTGACTCATGTACAGCCTGTTGAATAATAAACAAGGCTTTTGAGTCTTTTTTTTCTGTTTTCCTTCAATTGATCTCTTTGTGCCTGAGTTAAGGCTGCAAGAGCTTGAGCATCTGCAGGCTCTGTAAACCCTTGTTCTACCAACTCCCACAAATCTTGAGATATGAATAAAGTTTTCATTTTTATACTCCAAAAATCATAATTTTCTCCTCTAAACACAAGGAATTGAGGCTGGGTTAAACTTGAACCATTAGCTGACATTCTTAAAAATTGCAATTCTCACAAACTCCTCACAAACTTTTCATTTCTCTACTAAGAATAAACCCACCTAACCTTTGACTACTCTCAAGGCACATACAGAATTCTGATTTCCTGATACTCTAATACCACTGTTGGATTTAGGAGGAGAATCCACTTCCAGATATAAAGGATTTCAACACAAAATCTTCATGAAGAAGAATGGAATTTATACAAAACACATAAGACAAAAACAGGGCAACACATTGCTATAGCAATGACAAATTATCTATTCATTAGAAAGCTTTAAAGACAAACACAGCAAACTTCCATTAAAACTGAAAATTGATTTAAACAGAAATTAGCCCATATACAGTGTTTATAATATCTGACCAGTATAGTTTGACAGAGAAAACTTGATGCTGCCAGCATCTACCCTTTTTGTATCTTACAAGAGCTTCTACATATTATACCTGCAGGAAGTAGAATAACAGCACACACTACAAAAATGGAATGTTTTTCTATAAAAGTAAAAAACCCCTATTTTCCTACTGCTGCGTGGAGCTTTAGGGAAAAATCTATTAACAAATGGCCTGGAAAAATACATAGGTGTCAAAATTTGTAAACCCAATGTAGTTACATCGCTCAGCAAACATTAAAACTTTGGACAGCTAATATGATAACTGTCAAACAAAAGATGGACGGTGGAGCTGCTACGTGTCTTCCTCAATGTGTTGTGCTGGCATTAAGCATTAGTGCTTTCAAAATGTTCTAATCATCATCTGTGATATGGATATTACATTTTTTTTATCTGTTGCAGTGTTAGAAACGCCCTCCAGTTGAAAACAAGCAATTCAATGCTTTAACAAGTATGGAGACACAAATGGCCGATGAAAGTGAAGTTGCTTCCATGTTTTTACATGCACTCATTTCAAAATACTCCCTCTCCATAGCATGAAATATTTGTTGTGTTCATTTCCGCCATCCAATTGTGAATAGATTGAATGATTAATAGAGATTTTAAATTAAAATAACAATATAATTTATATTTTTCAAAGGTAAATTCTAAAAGATTGGAGAGATGTAAATTATAAAAGGACACCTAAACCAACATTTATAATATAAATTTTTTTATAAAAAATAAGCATAAATTTCCATTCTTGTTGGGTAGTTAAATAAAATAATTTTTTAGAATTATTTTATTTCAAATTTAATTAATTTAATTTTTTTTCATAAAAGTATTTTTCACTTATTTAAATTAATGTGTTTTTTGATTAATCAATCACAAAGTTTAAAATTTATAAAATTGGAAGAGTTTTAAAAAATATAGCATTAACAAACTTAATATTTATAAATAAATAATTGTTAAACAAATTAAATTATTTAGGATTAAAGATTAATTAAAAGGAAAGTCTCATGTTCAAGGTTGTACAAATATGTATGTTTTGAGATCTTTTGAATGTGAATGATGTTAAAAAAGGTTAAGACCTTATTGTTGATATATAGGAGATAGAATGAAGAAATCTAATAGCAATTAATGTCAATTGCACTTTTAGTTGATTAAAATGTGTTGATACACATTCAATATTTAAATGATGCTTATAAATCTTATATAAAATTGAAAGATGTGTAATAGGTAAGAAAGAAACATTAGAATATGTTCCTAATGAGGAAGTTACTTACATTTTGAAGATGCATAAGATTGAAATGGCATTTGAGACAACACTTTATGTTTCTCTTAGCGTAGAAATTATTCTTGATACTTATGCATCATTTGCAAGAATCTTGGTTATTGGCACTGTTATCTTTATCAAAGTTGTACAGTGATTCATGCCATACTTCGAAGCTTGCATCTTGAGCATAAAACAGGTCATATCATTTACAGTGGCAATGCAAGTTCAAATCGATTACTACTAAGCAAGGTGCGGCATATTGTATTTTCGAATTTTGGTTCTATTGCTATGGGGTTTGAGATCGAGGGTGGATCAATTCATGTCAATGAGCACGAAATCTGCAAGCACATGATACCTTTGAACCACGTGGCTCTCTAGGTTATTTCAATAAGTTAGTGGGACTCTAAAAGGTTCTTACAAAGGAACAACAAAGTTGTGGGCTTTTTGAGATTGAAAGAAATGAGTACGAGAATAAGTTTTAGCCTCAAGTATAACTTTGATGGAATTTGGAGAATTAATGGAGTGGGAGTCACAGTTCGAGGAAAGATGGAATGAGTACTAGGGAATGGATGGCTTGACATCTTGATCCAAAATACCTAGAATTTTGTTTGTGTGAAAAGGTGATGTTACCTAGTATGTATGACTCAAAAGGGAACTCCACAAAATGGATGATGTTAGCATCGTAAAAAGATGATGTCAATAAGGATGGATTAACTCACAACTTTTATGGAAGGGTGACGTTAGCATTGAGGGATCAAAGTTCAAGGAAAAAATGATATGCATGCAAGACAAAGTTTGGAACTTTGAAATACTTTGGAATTTTTTTGAAATAACAGGGGATCGGGAAGACAAGTCATGGAGGGAAGTGGTATTTGAGGATGGGGTTACCTTAGAATAGTGGTTTACACTTTTTAAGAGGAAGGAAATTTTGAATTTTTTCCATTCCCCATACTGAATGGGTTCGGCCGAACCCAATGGTTTGACCGAACCAGTTTATTGGTTCGGTCGAACCATTGGGTTCGGTCGAACCATTGGGTTCGGCCGAACCAATGAAAGCCCGAATAAAAAAACATATTCAAATGGGTTCGGCCGAACAGGGGTTCGACCGAACCCCTTCAATATGACAAAAACAAAAAATTGTTTCATTTTCACTGTCATTTTACTTTCTTCTTTTACCAGTCACTATCCTGGTGTGTGCGGCGAACAGAGTCCATGACGGTGACAAAACAAGGTTTCTCTCTCCGGCGAAAGCAAATTTCCGTTCATCTCTTCAAAGTTCATCATTCCAGTTTGCATATCAAGCACTATTGAGTACTAGGTATTTAAAATTCAATTTTTTTAGAGTTCAAAATGCATCTATTTGTTTAATTTTGAAACCCTAAATGGAAATTTTTTTAAATTTGTTGAATTCAAATTGCACTTGTTTGAAATTTTTTAAAGCATTTTCAATACAATATTTTGCTTCCCCGTTTTGCATATATTTTTGTCTTGTTAAACACCTTTCATGAGAAAAATGAATATCAAAACTATCTGTGATAGGTCGAATGTGAGCGTTAGAAAATGAGCAGCAAGCTAAAGAGTGCAAATAAACATCAAAACAACCTACACCTCAAGATTAGCCTAAGTTGGAAACAATGCAAGATAAAAGCAACAAAATGGAACTCTATACCTTGCGTCGAATCGATCCTTTGGTTGGCCCTTCGATCTTTGATATGTATGCTCCTTGGATGGCAAGTAGATGCAAGATGTGAAGTGTGAGATGCAAGATAGTTGGACAAAATGGATGCAAATGGCTAAGTGTAAGTTGAGAAACAAAATTGCAAGAGTTTGGCTAGCAAAATGATCTCCCTAAAATGAGAGAAAATAGGGGGTATTTATAGGAATTTTGGGAATTCCTAGGGGAGATGGATGGTTGAGATTGAGCCACCAAATATCAAGATGTAGGGCTAAGGTGAGTTGAAAACTCACAAGCCCTCACATCTTGACATGTGTCATGTGATATAGCCCTAAAAGGTGAGGTGGACATGAGGTGGAAGGAGAAGGACATGACATGGAGGGGGGTACAAAGTACCTTGGGATTGGACAATATCTCCTTATAAAGGAGGTCCTTGTCCTCATGTGGGTGAGAGGACAAGTGGGGAATTGAAAATTTCTCAAATATCCTCATGGGGATGAGAGAAGGAATTTAAAATTCCTTAAATGCATTGGGGGATTAAAAGGTGAATTACAAATTCACATGGGGAAGGGAGATGCCTTGTCAAAAAAGAAAAGCATTTAATAAGGTTGACTAAGGACACATGTCATAAAGGACATGGGGAAGATAAAAGGAATTTAATATTCCTTGGAAGGATAAAAGGAATTAAAAATTCCTTGAGAGGTTGATTAGGCTAGTTAGTGAGGGATTAGAGGATGGTTAGGTGGCTAAGAGAGATTAGAGGCCAACTTGCAAAAGTTGGAGGATGTGACACATCCTAATCAAGGATTAGGCATGTGCACATCCTAATGATGGATTAGAAGAAGGATTAAGATAAGATAAAAAATGGAGGATGTGACATGAGGGGAAATTAAATAAATAAAAATATTTCATTTAATTCAATTGATGGAAGGAGGATTAAGAGATAAGGTATTATTGATTAAATACCTAGGATTTAAATTAAAGCTATTAATTAAATAATAGCAGTATTACTTAATTAACGAAAATAAGATGAAAGGGGATGAATTTGGATAACTTAAGTGTCCAAATTTAGACATCTCACTATCAACTATCTGTTAGGGGATGAGAGATCTATAATTTCAATGCATCTACACCTTTTCAATGCATCTACAACATTATTTCAAGTGTCAAATGCTCCAACATCACCTCCCCATCATCTACCATTTCGTAGTGGACACCTTAACTATCATCCAACTAATAACACAACAAATAAACTAAACACATATGTCACAAAATAATTTTAAAACTACAAATTTAGGGTCAAACTTGTAGATGAAAATGTAAATTCCATACATGTAGGAGTGAACCATGAAAGTCATATCTTGGTTTGTTAAGGTGTCATAATATTAAATCTTATAAAAAATCAAGAATCATATCATTGATTATGTACATTACAATAAAATATCTCCATATAACAAATGAAGCTAAAAACCCTAACCCTCTTTGTCAATTCTATAGTGTGCTTGTCTAGTATTTTTAAATTCAATTGTATGTTCGAAGGTAATTTGTGTATTTACTTATTGTATTTATTTATCCTAGCTAATTAGAAAAGAAAACTCTAAAGAAATTATTTTCTTTTCATTTTGGCAAAGCCATTTAATTTGGTATGTCCTACGATTTGGCCATAAAGGTTTTCTTGAATCTTATTTAGTTTTTAGATTTAAGTGCTTTCTCATTGTCTAATTTCTTAATCAAATATAAACATTGTTCGATCCTTATTTCCTTCTAATACCAAAATCATCCTCTTTTCCTAGTAAGAAGTCATAGTTCAATCCCACCATGGTTGTGAATCAAGCTAAAATTGGTATGATTGGGAATATGCATGATACTAAATTTATCATAATGGAGAAGAATCATTTGACCATGAGGCCCTTGTTGAGAAAATGGTAATCAAGATATAGCTTTGATGCACACAACCTTTCTTTGGATCTTGCAAATTTGGCTAGTAATATTAATCCTAGTACAATGATTGATCTCCTTCATATACTATGTTGATTAATAAGCCATGTGGAAAGAAAGTACTTAAAGTTAAATAGGTAAAAGGATAAGCTCAACAATCCCTTTGAGTGATGTGCCATTTTCCCTCCATCCCAAGCTTCTTCTTCATGTATTCCTCCTTATTGTTTTACTCCTATCTATCTTATAATGCAATTTATTTCTCCTTCCACCAAATCTCCCCAAATTTATCCTCTCCTTTTTCCTAGATCTCATCTCATGCTTACTTATTATGATGTACATGTTTCTCTTGTCTGCACATTAGTTCTCATTAGTTTTGTTTACACTCCCCATGTTCCCCTCACTGTGATAAATTCCTACGCAAGTCTTTGTCACTCCACACTCATTTATTATGTCATGAAAAATTTATACACCATCTTCCATTTCTCATCTTTCCACTTTCATTCATGTCCTTAATCCTAGTGTGCCTCTATCTACCCTTGACATTAATGTTTAAAGTCTTGTTGAGATGAAAAGTAATGTTGATTCCTTACCTAATGGAAACAAAAAAAGACATACATATAAAAATCAAACACAATTCAATTTCTATTGAAAATTTTACATATCCATTTTTGTTGGATTTTTGGATCCTAGATTTGAGATGCACAATGTTAAAGGAGATCCCATGACACATTCAAGGTTCTTTAGTGCTACATATTTGGATTTTGTGTATGATGATAAGTTATTGGCTAAGTTCTTCCCATGAAATTTAAAATATTATGCTATTAAATGATTGTATTATCTTCCATTTGGGTCTATTTTTTAATATTGAAATTGGTCAATGCAAATATTGGGAATGTTGGATTGAAGTTTATTATTTTAGATTTTTTGACTATAAACAAGGATCTACAAAGTATATACATTCTTAACATTTGCATGTGCAAGTGAGATGAATGTTAAGAACTAAAGTTGTTAGAGGCTACCACACTTAATTATGGATCTTCTAATGCTTCATCTACATCATCCTACCCTTGTAAATTTGAAAAGAAAAATTATTTCCAAAAGGATAGTAAAAAATAATGGAAATGACCATTGTACAAACTATACATTATAAATGTTTCTAATATTATGACTCTAAAGCCTCCAACTTTTTCCTTTGTAAAATGTGCTTCAAAATTTACTTAGTGCAAACATGAATACACTTCCTCCTATTAGGCCATTAGATAAATCTAAGGTTATTCCCAAAAGATATAATGAGAAAGAATTTTGTTATTAAATTGTAGAGTTAATTGTAATTATACTCAACATTTTATGGGATTAAGGAATAATTGATTAAGGATTTGATTCATAAAAAAAAAAAATTAGGTAGAGGGGGTTAATATTGGGGTCAATCCTTCAATTGTTCCTCCTAATGAAAATTTAAATATTTTACACTAAATAAATCTAATAAAATGGTTTTATATGAGGGTCATGAGATTGAGGTAAATATACATGTTGACGAGCTTGAAATCATTGATTCACCTACATGTGAGGAATGATTTGTTGGTATTAATAAAAATTATAAGGGTACTTATTCTTCTTATGTACTAGTGATTGAATTTTATAGAAATTTGTATGGACTAACCAGTATTCAAACTTAGGACCTCCCATTTGGTGTTAGGATGCTCTACTATTGAGCTAATGGCTCACATTGTGATGAGTCCTTTTATGGCTTAGGTGTGTATCATTTCTCCAACACACTCCCTTGAGCAACAACATAGGTGTCAAATGCACCTAGCTTGGTTCTAATACCATGTTGAAATTTCCATGAACTAGTTAGAATGCAAATCTCCACCACTAAGCTACCCACCCACTTTATGACAAATCAATTTACGGTTTAG
>VDFB02372127.1:0-49537 GCA_007258455.2 Sequoia sempervirens | reverse complement strand
TAAAGATTGAAGAGAAGAGTAAGAGGAAGCAAGATCAGACTTCTAAGGGCAGAGGCAAAGGTAGAGATCAAAGAGATCAAAGAGGACAACATGGTGGCTACCAAGGTAGAGGCAATGACCAAAGAAACCAAGGAGAGTCAAAACTCACAGAGCATGGAGGTGAAACATCTACAAGAGGTGGATATAATCCGTGAGGAGGAATTTATGAACCAATAGAGAAGAGGAGCAAAGGGAGCCTTCTGTATGTACCTGCTCAGACCTTTCCTTGTAAGACCTCCTTGGTGCTTTGCTTCACCAATCTAACCTATAGGTCCCTACTCATGACTAGGTGCCCCTGGTGTGTCTGACCAACCCCTCTTCTATCATCCATCAAGATCATACATTGACCTTCTTGCCCCTCCTAAAGTTTGGACCACATCCATTACCGCCACATAAAACTGTACATCCTTGGTCTTCATGTTTCCCACACCGTGATATGGTTATGCAAATGAAAATGAAGAAAAGTAATCATCTCCTTATCCATTGGCTGGAAGAATGCATGCTTAATGTTTTGATACATGATATTAGCTCTCTCTTATGCTCTCATGGTTGAATATCAAAATCCAGTATGGTGGGCCTCCAGAGTTCTAGTCATCTTTCTTCCTCTTCCACCAAATGTTGTCAAATGTTGTCATGATCCACATGCGCTAGCCTAATTGAAAACTTTGTTTTTTGAAAGCTAGAAGTTTCTCGAGTCACCGGTCTTAGCTCTCTCTACCTTTCCAAACTCTTTCATTGCTTCGTCTTTGAGTTTAGTCATTTGTACCACATGGTTGATGTGCTTTGAATCCTTGCATCTAAGGGGTTTAAAACCTTGGGGCCTTAGATGAGAAAAGTAATGTTTTCACTTTTGCTTTTATGTGAGGGACCTAGTAGTGAGATAAAAAGAGGGACTGTATAGAAAAATGAAAAAAGAAGACATAAAATTCATGGACCATACTATATCACCACCATGCTAACTAACAAGGACAAAAGATGTAGTAGATTTAGGTATGATAGAGGGGTATTGCAAGGTATATTTGAGGAATATATAAGAATAAAGAAGAATTCAATTAGTGTCAAATGTTTTCCTAAAAGATCTCTTACACCCTATTAGGGAATTTAATCATTTCTAATCATTTTCCACGTCCTATGGGAAAGTTTGAGGAGGCTTCAATAGTTGAGAGTTTAATGAGTACTTATAACTTCTTTCCATGCAATCATGATTAGTTAGAGAACATATAGGGAAACTTGATGAGCTATGCAACAAATGAAGAGAATATAGGGTATTTTGACCTGGTCTTAAGCATCTCCAAGCATCTAGGAGATATTGAAGGAGTCTTAGGCGATAGATAGGGTTGAGGATAGAAATTTTATTTTTGGTTACATTGACATCATGTAGGACATCCATCGTCTTATTCTTGGTTACGTTGACATCACAAAAAATTATATAGGATGGAGTAGAATGTAGCTCTACCTTTGTCGGTTCCATGTTAAATTTTTATTATATATAGCTTGCTAGTGTAGGAATTCTAAGAAAAACAATCATGGTAGGACCATTCTTAAAAGATTTCAAATAATAACCTAGTGAACCCATATACTCTTATGACTATATATACACAAATCTAGATTAAACTTAGAATTCATTAACTTTAAGTTCTCTTTATTCTATATTACCTCGGTGAAAGTTTGAGCAAATCTACTTGCACTCAGAGGTGTTTCCTTGAAACCTCCAACAACACCCTGTTCAACATCCAAAATCACATATTAAAATACCATTCGTAAAACAATGCTATTAACACATGTAATAAATTTATGATTGTTTACTAACTTTACATACCCCACTGATAGGTGTACTGCAAAAATAAGTAGATTGGTGGTGCCTAGGATGGCACCAACTTCCTTGACCTGCAATTTTATTAAAATAATAAAACTAAATTGGTGCAATCTTGCGTACAATGGAAATTTAATAAACTAAATTCAATGAACATGTTCGAATTTTACTTATTTAATACCATATGCATCATCGCGAGAATTTCAGCCACCCTCTCCATCCCCATAGATGCATACGGATGTTGAGCTCATTAGAAGCATATGGATCACGCATAGCACCCTCACGAGGGGCCAATAGGGTCCTCTGAACAAGTGGCTCATAAAGGTCCTAGAGCCACACACACACATGGCCTCGAAGGCCACCGCTTGAAGGCTCCACAGTTGGGTTGTACAATGGAGACTGGCAGGTATTGGTGGATGACACTCACGAGTTAAGGATAATGATAAGCTTGCAAAGTCTCTACATCGGCACTCTCCTTTGCAAGCCCGTGAGCATCGCAGAAATCTTGCTTCTCACAAAGAGGCTGACCTAAAGAATTAAGTCTCCCATCCGTGTAGAGATCAGGCATTGCCGGGCCTATCTATCTTGACCCCCACCTCCCACGAAACTCCCTCATATCAAAATAATAATTTGGGATTTGGTTCAATACAAACTCACGATTATAATTTCTAAGAAAATATTGGGGGACTTCACCCGATTATTGCGCGATTGGTTGTCAAAGACCATATACCATCGTCATAAAAATGGTTCCTGTCTCTTGGTGGTGGCACCAATGAATAGAAACCTCTTTGCATTGAGGGTAAGATTTTTGATTTGTTCAGGTCAATGAATAGAAAGCGCAAATAGCCTTTAATAATCTTTTAATCTTTTACTTTTATATGATAATTTTGTCTACATAATATGCCCTCGATGTTTGCCTCCTATTTTTGCCATCAGGATATTTGTTGGTGAGTGCATCTACATTGCAACAAATCTTTCAATGAATCTGCTAGATGTATTCTTTCAATGGTTGAATAATTTTGATCACTCAACCTACTAATAAGATCCTCAACTTCTTTTCTATTGTTTTCAATTTCACTCCTCAAATTTTCTTGAGTTCCAAGAGGGTATTGAGAGAATGGTGGGGGAGGTTGATTTTGTTGTTGAGGCTGATTTGGTTGAGGATTTTCCTCCTCTTGTTGAGGATTTCCTACAAATTAAAAAAAAGCATTCATTTCTAAACTAAAACAAACAAAATCAATTTAAAACTAACAAATTCAAAACAAATACCAAACAATACTTACCTCTTGCATCTCTTCGTCATCGTGGCGCCATATTTGTGAAGAAATCCAATTGCTCTTGATGAATTTTGAAGAAATCACCTCTCCAAGAACGCAAGCGCGTATAACAGGGTTTTTGGCCACGGGCGGAGCTAAAACACAGAAAAAACAAAATGAGAAATGATATTTGGATTTGCCTTTTTTTTGGCTTTTAAAAAGAAATAACGCGAACGCGTTATAATGAGAACGCGTTATAACAAGAATGCGTTATAATGCGAACACGTTATGTCTTGTTTTTTTCTTGTTTAGCCACAAAAGTGCGACCATCTTGGTGCACTTACCCGACCATTGAAAAGCAGCTTAAATCTGATTGGGTCAATAGTAGTGAGTTGAACAGCACCATTGGGGTATACTTCAGCAACCTCATACAGTCCTAGCCACCTTGTCTGCAATTTTCCTACATTACCCTGATACCTTGAATCATAGAGCAAGGCCCAATCTCCTGGTTGGAATTTCTTGTCCTTGATGAATTTATCATGCCATTTGATTCTCTGATTTTGCACTACCTCTATGTGATGTAAGGCTTGTCTCTTCATCTCATCCAAAGCATTCAGCTACATGATTATTTATCTTTGTGTCTCGAAGATATCCATCCTCAAATCTATTGCAGTCCTAAGAGTCTTATGTTCAAATTCAATGGGAATCATAGTTGTCTTCCCATACAACAACTCAAATGGAGTGAAGCCTGTAGTTGTCTTCCAGGTTGTCCTATAGGCCCAGACAGCTTTTGGCAGCCTATTTTCCCAATCCTTTTTATGAACAACCACTATTTTGGTCAAGATGACTTCAATCTCCATGTTAGACACCTCAATTTGGCCATTGGCCTGGGGTTATAAGGAGTAGACTTCCTGTGTCTTATGTTGTACTCATTGACCAGTGTTGCAACAAGGGTTGAAGTGAATTGAGCCCCTTGATCAGTCACTATCTCTCTTGGAATTCCATACATTGTGAAAATCTCCTCATAAAGAAATTCAGCAACCTTATTATCTCTTACATGCTTCATGGCCTTAACTTCTACCCACTTAGTTACATAATCAGTGCAAACTAAGATATAAGACTTACCATTTGATGGAGAGTCAATGGGTCCTACAAAATCTAGTCCCCATTTATTAAATGGAGTGATTACTACCTTAGGGAAAAGTGGCATCTCATCATATTGATCGGTCTACCCATCTTCTGGCATCGATCACATTTTCTTATATACCTTCTTGCATCCTTGTGGAGTGTTGGCCAGTAATATCCTGTGTTCAAAATCTTCATTGCTATCCTCTTGGTTGCAAAATTTCCTCCACATGGTTCATTGTGACATGCATGCAAAATATCATATGTCTCATCTTCTCTCACTCGTCTCCTCATGACATGGTCTGGTCCAATGTAAAACAAACATCCAGCAATCCATGAAAAAGGAAAAGATTTTTCAATGAGCACCCTTCTCTCTTTTGGAGAGAAGTGAGGAGGAACTCTCCTTGTGACCAGATAATTAGCTATGTCAGCATACCAGGGTGTTTGTACACTGATGGATAATAGATGCTCGTCAAGAAAGGAGTCATATATGACTTGATTGTCTTTTGATGTAGTCAGCCTTCAAAGAAAATCAGCAACAACATTATCCTTCACTAGTTTATCCACAATGGTTATGTCAAACTCTCGCATCAACAATAACCATCTTGCCAACCTATCTATGATCAGGGGTTTATTCATAAGAGATCTAATGGTTGCATGATTGGTGTGCACAAATATTTGGTAGCCTGTTATGTAGCACCTGAATTTGTTTAGGGCATAGATCACTGCCAACATTTCTTTTTCTGTCACTGTATAGTTGAATTCAACTCCTTGCAAGTTTTTGCTGACAAAATAAATGGCATTTTCAATAGCTCCTTCTTTCTGCCCTAAGATTGCTCCTATAGCATATTTTGATGCATCTATATGGATGTGAAAAGGAAGCTCCCAATTAGGTCCTTTGAGTACAAGAGCATGATTCAAAGTTGCTTTCAAATCAAAAAATGCTTTGTCATAGTCTTTTGTCCATTGAAATTCAGCATCTTTGGTGAGAAGACTATACAATGGTGTTGCTATTTTGCTGAAATCCCTGATGAACTGCCTATAATAGTCTACATGTCCCAAGAAACTCCTAACATCTTTTTGTTTTGCAGGTGTGGGCAGATTTTTGATCACCTCAATCTTTGCAGGGTCTACTTGAATTCCTTTGTGAGAGATGTAGTGTCCAAGAACTACACCTTCCTGCATCATCATAAAACACTTTTCACTATTTAGAGATAGATTGTGAATTTCACATCTTTGTAGGACTCTCCTAATATTTTCCAATGCTTCATTGAAATCACCACCATATGTGGTGAAATTATCCATATAAATTTGCATACAATCATGAGAAATGTCTGAAAATATGCTAATGATTTCCCTCTAAAAAGTTGTAGGTGCATTGCATAAGCCATATGGAAGTACTGAGTAGGCATAGGTCCCCCATAGATAGGTAAAGGTGGTCTTCTCTTGGTCATCAAGTGCAATTTGGATCTAGTTATAGCCACTGAAGCCATCTGAAAAAAAATGTATTGTTTTCCTACAAGTGAGTCCAAAACTTGATCTATGAAGGGTAAAGGAAAATGGTCCTTTTTGGTGGTAGCATTAAGTTCCCTGTAATCAACACAAACTTTCCATTTCCCTCCTTTCTTGGGCACAATCACCAATGGAGACACCCACTAGCTATTTGAAATGGGGTAGATAAATCCTGCATCTAGCAATTTCTATAACTCTCCTTTTACAATTTCTCTTAGTGCAGGGTTAATTCTTCTGTGTGGCTGTCTAACTGGGGTGCAATCGTCTCTTATGTAAATTCTATGAGTGCAAAGCTTAGATTTCAATCCCTTCATATCATGATAGTCCCACGCAAATGCATGTTAATGGGTCTTTAGTAAGGTTGTCAATGACAACTGATGTTCTTCACTCAATTTGTTGTTGATGTGCAGATGTTTTCCTTCTTCCACTTGCACTTGTGTAGTTATCTCTATCATAGTTGCTTCACTAATACATGGTATCTTGAGTTCATATGGCAGCAATGTATGGGACATACCTATTGTTGTAGGAAGTCCGACTGCAGGAAGAGTGGTTGCAGGAAGAGCAGGCAGAAGTGTCCTGACTGGAACAACAGAATGAGAAGATGATTCTTCCTCCACTTCACAATGATTTTGAATGATGTTATTCAATACTTCATCTTCATCTCCAAGCTGCATAAAAGAGCTTATGCCTAACATCATAAGCTATGTCACAGAATTAACTTTCTCAGCCTCTTCACCAACATGTGGCCATACGAGATTATCCTCATCATGGAATGGCTGAGCAGGAGGATAAAGAGCAAGATTTTTGGTGCTCATTCCATCAGAAATGGTCATGTCTCATGTCCTGCATCTAATATATGCATTTTTTGTTGCTAACCATGGCCTTCCAAGAATAATGGGATACCCGCCAAGTGTGGATTTAGGAGAAAGAATCATAAAATCTGTTGGGTACTCCCATGAGTCTAGAATTACCACAAGATCCTCTACTATACCATCAGGCTTAACAGTAGAATTATCAGCAAGTTGCAGGATAGTAGGAATAGGTCTCATGCTTGCAACATTCAGTTGTTACAGGATATCCTTAGTCATTACATTTATTATTTCCCCCAAATCAATTAGAGCATTCTTTATATGGATCCCATTTATAACAACTCCTACTACAGGACTCCCTGGATTATTATATCTGGGAACAGTCACTTTCCCAAGCATGATGTCAGCTAGTTGTCCCACCACATGGACCGTAGTGGGGTCTTTCTTCTTCCTACCTGTCTTCTTAAGGCATGCTTCCTTAATTGCCTTATTGAACATCTTTTATGGCCTGAAATAGAGGTATCTGGACACATATATGCTTCACCTAATCTATAATGTCCAAAGTTGTGTCTTCATTTTCTTCCTTTTCATGCATAGTTTCCAACCTTTGAGAAAATGGGGGTGTTTGTGCAGTCTGCTTGACTCTGACTGGTTCAGGATTCTTAGGTGCACTGGGCTGAATGGGGGTATACAGAGGCTCCTCTTCTTCCATATTGGTGATAATGGGTGTGGAAGGTGTTAGCAAAGTAGTTCTGTAACGCAAGTGGGTGTCACTTACACTCACAGCATATGCAGGGAGTTGATTTGGATCAGCAGAGTATACAAGCTGCTATTGTGGTTTGTTATTTGGATTGGGTATGGGCTAAGCTGGTAGCTGAGTAGGTTTAGGTGGATTTGAGCTTGGATTATCAGTAGGAGGCATTATAGAAGTTTTTGGGGCTGAGAAGATGGTTGCATGTAGCTATTTGGCTAGTTTGGCTATTGTTGTCCTCCCCTCCATTGATTTGTTTACTGCCAATTTCCTGGGGGTGGTTGCCAATTTCCTTGAAACTGCTGCCAATTTCTTTGAGGTTACTGCCATTGGGGTGAAGAGTTTTGATGATTAGGCCAGGTATTTGGAGGTTTACTCCAAGGTTGTGGTGGATATCCTCCATAGTTGGATGGATATGGGGGCTGCCATTAGTTACCAGGTGAATAAGAATTGAAATATGGCCCAGCAAAGGAGAGTGGATCTGGTGGCATACCTTATCTTGTAGCCCAAGGCCTCCTTTGTGCAACATAGTAGACTTGATCTTCTTCAATCTAAAATGGCTTGAACTCGTGTGCAATCTGCTTGCTTTCAATATTAGCTACCATCTTGCATCTACAATCCTTCTTCTTTTGTCTACAATGGGGGCAATACTCTGCCAATGTTGCCTCTACCTCCTTATGTTTCTTCTTGGCCTGAAGTGTATCCAGCTAAGTAGCTAGATTGTTTATAATGTCTTGCTTGAAGTCTACCAACAAATGAGTAATCTCCATTCTTCAAACTCCATTGGTAGATGACTTACCCATAGAAGATTAGTAAGCTCTCCCTTTCTTTGAAGCTGCCCTAGAGAAGTTCTAGCATATCTTCTTGATATCCTCCCAAGGAACTTGGGAGATATCTCCTCCTCCCATCAAGTCCAAGGCATCAGTGTAGCTGTCATTAATTCCTCTCAGGAAAAGCAACTTTTGTGAGTCTTCATTAAGTGTATGGTGTGGAGATTTTTGTAGGAAAAACAAAAACCTTGCAATGTAATCCTCCAGGCTCTCATCTTCCTTTTGTTGCATCCTAAAAATGTCATCTCCTCTCATGTCACTGCCCCTGCAATACTACTTGTATTTCTCAAGGAATTTTGTCTTCATGTCATCCCTCTCTCCACAGTATCTCTGCCTAAGCTCGTGAACCATTTTAATGCAGCTTCTTTTAGAGTGTTAGGAAATAGCTTAAGCCTATGGGCATCGATGGTATAGTCATAACTCCTGTAGATTATGTCAAACTCGAACAAGAAGGTATCAAGATCTTTTGTGACAAGTCCATAGAACTTAGGAAGGACTGAAGCAGGGATATTTTTGAGGTTGTCTACTTCATTCTGATGAGCAATGGGGAAAGGAAAATCCAGTTGGTTAGGTCTGTTTCTATTTGCATCACCCATGCCTGCTTGATGTAGTTCCAAAGAAAAGGGGTTCTCAAGTTGATTTTGATCTTCAGAGGAAATTTCAGAACTAGTTAGATCAGGGAATGCATCAGCAAAGGGTGTGGATCTTCTTCTTCTTCTCTTGGCAGGTTCTGATATTCAACTAGCTGGAATGGATCAATATTGTTAGGAAGGAATATCCCATAAGCATCTCTTCTCCTTCCTCTATACATGTGGTATCAACTCACACAAAGAATTGGTAAAGAATAAGGGGGATCATTACTTCCTAAATGAGGGGTATACTAAGAACAAGCTTTTAGAAATACTACAGCAAAAAACTATCAATGACTCCTAAGAACTCCCTAGTTTGACACCATCCCTGGCAACGACACCAAAAAATGTTGGCCTCCTACAATGATCTAACAACTAAGCCCTTACAGCTATGATTCAGAGATTATACATCTAAACTAAATAGCCATTCAATCATCATGAAGGTGCATTTAACTTGTCAACCCTGGGACGTGAACTTGAAATGGGTTAGTATAGTATGTGCCCTAAGGATCCAAAGTAGCCATACTCATTCTACAACTAAGAAAAACATAATGTTGAAGGTAAATTGCTTGGAAAGAAATAACATAAGTGTTGAGCATCAACCAACAACTATGCTAAGCTAAAATACATGACAAAAACAAAAATTTGAGCAAACAAATAGGAAACTACTATGTCTTCTTTGGCTACAGGAACAATCACAAAATGGAATTCTAGTGGCTAGAAGAACAATCAGTGCCAGATTCTTAACTAATTACTTAATAGAAAGTAAAAACTAAACTAAACTAAACTAAAGGATGGAATTCTCACCAAGTGGGCCCCCTTGGATGAGTATCCTCTAAAACTAATGTAAACTCAGATGCACGAACTTATAACTTTATCTTATTCATTGGAAAACATGAGTACAATAGAGTAGTGTAACTATATAACTAAAAACTAAGAATGCAAGTACATCATCATATTGCGCAACCTCCTGAGAAGAAGCATCCATCTCTTATTTATAGGAAAAGAAGCTACTAACTAAACAAGGCGGTCAACTCCACGAATTAGGAGGACACCATGTTAGGAAAAGCAGAGAAAGTGGAGAGGTGGTTATGTATGCATGGAATCTGGTCATACATGCTTTCCTCAACGCAGATTTAGCACAACAGTAATGCCTATATTCACTCAACAACAATAAAGACCATTTACAAGGTGGTTACAACTCAATTTGCATGAGGAATCTCCCACCATTGATAGTCTTCCCTTCGTTGACCTTTGCATGACCACTTTGTTAACCGTTATGGTAAATGACCAGCTAGCAGAATCTTCTCAATTTAGTGGCCTCGAATCATATCTGCATGGCAATATTAGTACGCACAATAAGTGCATATTTGTATCTATCTTAAAGAACATTCATTAATCCACATGTAGAATTAACACAGATAGTCCATATAACATGTCAATGTCATTAAAGATTTGTAGAGATAAAGTTAGGCCCAATTTCTATGGTTTTGAGGAAATATCAACATTCAAACATCAAGGTCCATGACAACTTCAGCAAATAGATCATAAATTCTATCAAAATTAAACCATAAACTAGACTCATCAACTAGTAAAATATTTTCCTCTGATCATGACGTTGGATGTGGCGGTGTATTCACCCTTTTGTCCCCATGGTGGCATGATTGTGTGGTTGATCATGGGTCTGACCCCACACATCGACTCATTTGGATCCTCTTGAACATTGATAATCATTCCTTTAGGATTATTAATGTTTATTCCTCGAATGATGCTATTGAAAGATCTCTTCTCTGGCAATGGATTACAAATTCATTTCCAGTTGCCACTTAGATTCTCTGTGGAGATGACAATATGGTTGAGGAGGCATACAAAAAAGATGGTACTTTATCATTCAAGTGGGCAGCTGGCTAAAGAGAAGCCTTATTTTACATTCGCAATAAATTGGATCTTTTCGACCCCAATATTGGCCACCGTCATTCTCATTCTCTTTGGCACACTTGGTGCAATCTTCATGCTAGGTCTGACAGGGTCTTTAAACGTCTTGATTGTGCTATGATTTCTACACAATCTTTCTTCTCCTTTGCCAATTTTTCTTCACTTTTGGTTATGTTGTTAATGGATGTCACTAAGTTAGATCACTTTCCCATTCATTTCTACATTGAATGGAAAGTGGGGCCATCGTACGCCAGTAAGACCTATTTTTTCTTAATACTTCTTTGCTACATCTCCACCCTATGTTGGCCCACATTAAAACTATCTAGAATCTTGAATGTCAACCTACTCATTCCATGGGTTGGATCAAGTAGTGGAATGATGCCATCACCCATACTACGAAGTTTCTTCACATTTATGGGTGTCAACTAGCCATTTTTTCATAGGCAGTCTTATGAAGCGACCACTTCATATCTTCACAAAGCCACTGAGGCTTTAGTGGTAAGCCCTTTTTCATCCACCTTGCAAGCCAATTTTGTGGATTTGAGACACCAAAAGAAAGTTGTTGATTGTTATCTCCTTGAAATCATCTATAATTTCAACTCATTTGACCTACTTCAGATAATAGCCTTTTTTATTTGAGAGCTTCACCAATATTTTGTTTTCTGCTACTTCTTCTTCTCCCTATTTCTTCCCTATCTAGTGTGGTACTATAAATAGGAGGATAGGATGGTGAAATACAAGTGTAAACCATGTAACTTCATTGTTTAATACAATTTCTATGTACTTGTGATACATGTGAATCATAGCTACATATAGTTATAAACAAAATGTGGATCCTCTCTTTTTAGCTCTGGCAAAATTTCTTCCCATCTTTTTTGAAAAAATTTAAAGGCTTCATTAATAGTCAATCTAGCTAATCCCTTCATCCTTGCATAATCATGTTTTCTGATCTCCATTAATTTCTTTCCAACACCTCTATAATTCAAGAGATCTAGCCACTGATCTATGACTATAGTAGGATCGATTGATTCTTTCCAAAGCTGTAAGGAAATGGATTTTTCCTTTTCATGGTATTCTTGTAGAATTGTTCCCCTTTGATGCTCATTTCTAACATAAGAGGTTAATTCTCTTATTTAGAAATCACCTACAAACATCAGTGGATTCCAAGCAGTGTCATTTGAAGGAACATAATTATGTAGATAGAACTCACATAGTTAATCTTACATGTTTGGTGTGGAATTGAAGAAAGTATCTAAAAACAAGAATTTTTTGTTCATTACTATAAGATCACTAATCAATTGGCTAAATTGAAAACAAAAACAATTTTCCTGCAAGAATAGAGCATAAAATCTAGCAAGAGGCCTACACTTTAGTAATTGTGTTGTCTTGTTTGTTATTTCTTCAATCTTTACCTTCAACCTTTTTACTTCTGCTTCTTGCTTTTCCAATCATCTCCTTGTTATCTCCTCTTTTTACCTCTTGTTGGCTTCTTAGAATAAGGTTTTCCTGATTGCTTTCTATTGTGGGCTACTCATCAGAGGCTATAGGTTGGGATTCTTGAAAACCCTCCTCTTCTGGTTCCTCCATGCTATGGGTAGGTGTTGCAGTATGGGAACCAAAAGGCACTTCTCCCTTAGGAGCAGCCATAGCAAGCTCTTCCATTCTTTGTTCTTGGCCTTTGTTTCCCTCATTAGGTAATTCAAGGATACTATTGATATTTCTACATTTGAGAAATTATTCACAAGAAATAGTTGGGAAAAGAACCCTAAGGCTCCTCTTTACCAGCAGGTAACTAATTAAGAAAAAATGAGACAATGTTGAGTTTTTTTTTCTTTTATATTCAGAGGACATTATTTTTAACAATTTATACAAAAATTTGGGAACATTTACATGCCTACAATGGCATAGATGACTTAACAATTTAAAATGGATTATGTATAGCAATGACTATCGCCCATCACATATCAAGTATTTAACTATATAAGAAGCTACTTTAGCCTAAAGCTAAGGCAGAGACAAATGTTGAGTACCTTGTGAGGAAGAATCCATATTTTCTCCTAGCAAGGAGAATTCATTTCTTGCTGCAATGGCGTCCACTCTAATTGGAAACTCCTCTCCTACTCTTCACAATTCAAAAACTTCAGTTATAGCTTCCTTTGATGCATCTATTTTCAAACCCCTAACAATTTCCTCATCATTCTACAATGTGTTGGAAAATTGTCGGGTCATTACCTCATTGAATTGTGTAAGCTTCAAGAAATAATCTATCCAACCAACTTGTTGGAAGATAGTCAAACATTTCCTATCTTCCAGTAGTAGGTTACGTGTTGTTGGTTCCCTTCGTATGATATCACCCCCCATCAATGCTTCAATAATTTACAAACACTTCTCAATTCTACTTGCTTCACAATTCTTGCTCTACTTTGTTATTGTTTTTCCACCCAATGATACCACTTCTGCTATGCTTGTATGTTGTATTACTCAAATGTACCTCTCAATTCCACTTCTTCAAACCCTTTTCTCTCCTCTAAACCCTGTCTTTTGAAAATGGAGGAAAATAAAATAGCAGAAAGATTTGTAGAGAGTTTTAAAAAACAAGAAAACTAAGGAATAATCATGAATACCCCTCCCCCAACTAAAGTTACTAAGTGTCCTCACTTAGTGGGTACGGTTCAGGTGGAGACAAAAATTAGAAGTAGTGGATAATTATAACATAATATGTGACATGCATGACTGAACTATAAACACACACAACATCAATAATCTTCAATGTTAATTATGATAAATTAATGCATAGTGTACATGTAGGAATGGCTTGAATTGAAATTCAACTTGTGTGAAGTAATTGTGTGATATGCCTTTATTACGATGAAGTTTGTGCAGTGATAGTGTGAAATTAAAGACAACATATATGTGACACGTAGAAAATGATGGATGAAAAAGGTTGCAAAAAGGATGCTTATGGTGAGGTGAAATTAATTGCATGGTGTATTGGAAATGAAAAATGTGGTAGGATGGTTGTGTGTGTACGAATGATATAGGTTGCATGTAATGAAGTGGAATATGTATGGTTACATATGCGAAATGATATACTATGAATTTATGGAGAGGTAATTAATGCAACTATTTTTGAAAAGATTGACAAACAAGTGTTATGGGCTCATGTAGTAACTTTGTAGTTTTGGTGCTTAGCAACATGATGTTGCAAGTCCCTATTGCTTCTACGACTGCTTCAAAAAATGAAGATGGTTGAATGTCACTTGTACAGTGTGTGCATGTGAAATGTGTTATAGAATTATACCTATGAAATCTTAGTAGGCAAGCTATGTTGCTCATTGATTGGTGCTTTAGAAGAACTATTTGTTGTTGTCAATGCATGTTGAATCAATGGTTCAAATTGATGTTGTGGTGTTAAAATGAAGTCATCTTTCTATAATGGTCGTTTGTAAAGCTTCAAGTTGTGGTTATTAACTACCAATGAAAATCGTACATCATCAATTATTTGCAACTAAATTGCTCCATTCAGAAAAACTGTTTTAATCACATATGACCCAAGTCATCTAGTTTGTAACTTGAATTTGTAATCTTTGTACCTTGAATCATATTGTAAGGCCCAATCACCTGCACTAAATTCCTTGATTTTAATAAACTGGTCATGCCAATGTATCCTTTGTTTTTGGATGATTTTAGTATGGTGAATGGATTCCATTCTGATTTCATCTAATTCCTTGAGGTTGTGTAACCTCTACTTTTGTCTTGTTGATAAGTCCATGCCCAATTTGACTGTTGTCCTTAGAGTCTTGTATTCAAATTCTATTGGAAGCAATTCATTTTTACCATATACCAGCTCATATGGTGTGAAACCTATTGTCTTCCAGGTTGTCCTGTAAGCCCAAACTGCTTCAAGTAACCTGGCTGCCTAGTCCTTCCTGTGGATTTGCACTATCTTTGTGAGGATGTTTTCAATTTCTTTATTTGTGACCTCCACTTGACCATTTTCTTGAGGGTGGTAAGGTGTGGAATTTTATGTTTGATCTCATATTCTTGCACTAGTTTTGTGATTAGATCTTATGTGAATTGTGGTCCTTGGTTTGTGACAATTTCTCTAAGAACACTATATCTTGTGAATATATCTTCATAGAGAAATTTTGCCACATTCCCATCTCTTGAAAATTGTAAAGCTTTAACTTCCACCCATTTGGTAAGGTAATTTGTACAAACCAGTATGTATTCTTTATTGTTTGATGTTGGGGAGATGGGGCCAATGAATTCTAGTCCCCATTTATCAAATTGTGCTACTACTAGTTGTTAGAAGATACAAGATCCTCACAACTAGACATGGCCCCTTGATTCCCTAGAAATATTTTTATACAAGATTGTTCATATAAAAAGAGATAATAAGACACAAGGAGCGCAATTCACCCCAAATTTATAATACTACCACCATGCATGTCAAAAGAGTGAATGACATAAGAAACTTCAACCACTTATAATTTAGCGGGCAATGATTGAAAATTATTTACATAAATCAAATTGTATTGTCTTGAGAGGTTGTAGAACATGTTCAAGAGGTGGCCTATTCTTCAACATCACCCAATTCAATTTTTAATGGTAAATTTTTCCCAATAAAAATAGGGCAAGTATTTACCACTTTTTGGTAGGGACCAGGTGCAAAATTACTATACATTGAAGAGAGAGATGTTTAAATAGAGTGGTTTAAGAGTGGTTTATGAAGAAGGGTGGTGCCATACAAGAGGCTAAACAAACCACATATCCACAACTATTTAATCCAATATTTGTGCATAATAACTCGTCAAGTCATTAACTATATATTAACTATCACTATCAAAATTATAAATGTTTAAAGAGAAGAGTGCTTGAATTACTAAAATTTTGCTTAAACTTCCTTTGAGGGAACCCATTATAACTTTTTATAATTTTATCTATATTTTAATAAATATTAGATTTAATCATATTTATATGATTTACAATATAATAATATTTTTAATTTTTTATATGTATCTTAATCATTTCACAATTTATAATTTATTATAGTAAATGTTTTGATAAAAAATGTATCATGATCAAGAATAATATTATCGATCTAGCTTCGATATCTTTGTATGTCCATGAGCTAGTGATTGGCATATTTCTATATGTTTATTAAATTTTGAAAGGAAAATAAAATCTTTTTACATTAATCTACATTAAATAAATAATCTAAAATTTAAAATTTATTTTAAATTAAAAGAACTGGATATAAAATAATAGTATTTAGTTATAAATATTGTGATAAATGAAAGATATGATTTGTTAGTTGTGTAGGATTGTTAGTGATGGTTAAATGGATGTTTTTGAATTAACATTTTTGTTACTTGTTAAGTCATTTAGATGCAACTACATAATTAATTCTCAAAGGATAGATTTGATCCATTTATGTAGATTTAAATTGGGAGCATGGATCTAATTTCTATAATTTTTTAAGATTTTATTTTAAGCTCACCTTGATGTCTTCAATCTACCTTTGCATAAAAGGAGTTTTTGGTGTTTATGTTTGCTAGTTTGCACTTGATAATGAAACTATTTCCAATGTGTCAAATAATAAGGATGTCGATTTAACAATTAGATAAAAGATCAAATATAACACTCCCAAAAATGCAAGATACTCTAAATACTTATGCAATATAATTCTCATAAATACTTCATACAATACATACAAATAACAATTAACAGCTTTAAGAATGAGGTTTGGTATGTAATAATTGAATTTAGGTGTTACCAAATGATCCAAAATGAACTAATTTAGCCCATTAAATACAACACCAAGGATCAAATGAAATACTTTTGTACCTTAGATTAACTAACAATGAGTACAAAGAGAGGTAAAATCATCTCCATATTTGAATCTAAATTTTAAAAGTTAAAAGATCATTTCCACAAGTGTAAAAATGATCTAGATCACTCCCACAACTTTGAATCTTGTTTGAGGTAGGAAAAAGGTAAAAAGAAAAGCTGTACCCAATTCTTAAAATAAATAACAAATAAGATTTAGATAATGTGCCCATTTTTAATTAAAAACATGCTATTCATATACTTATTAGTAAATATGAATGTATTTGAATTTAATTTGTAGATAATATTTTTTTTTAAATATTTTCAAAGTGGAAATGTAAATTTAACAGAAGAAAAACTTCTTATCTAAAATTCATATAAACAAAGAAAAATCTGGTGAAAATAAATAAAAGTAAAAGACATACAAAATATTTTTTCAATATTTCCTTTGAATTTAAGGAAAGACAATTGTTCCATCTCCCTGACAAACATTTGGAAGATCATATTTACTAAACAATCTATAAGAAGATATGGTGGAAATAACAATGAGAATTAATACAGTTATAAATGTTAGAATAATAGACACCAAAACTCTGTTGCAAAACTTTTCATAAGTACTGCAAAATTCAAGCCATGTCACCTTCTCATCACCATTCTTTGCCAAATATACCAATTCAGTTGCCACTGCCCCTGCTGCTAGTATAATATATGTTAAAATCTGCACTCATCCAACTCAATTTATTAATAAAATCTTAAAATCTATGAACACCTAACTTCATTTAATGATAAAATCTTAAATTTGTATGATATGATTTAGTTTATGAATAAAACCATAAAATTAAAATTTGTAAATATAAAAGAGACATTCCTAATTTTATGTAAAGAAAGCATTCAATTAAGTCTAAAAATAAATATAAATTAATCTATATATAAAAATATAAAATTTATTGTTCAACCCATAAATAAAAACATAAAACCCAAAAACACCTAAATTTATTAATAATTTTCTTTTAACCCAATAAATCAAATATATGAACACCCAACTTAACCTTTCAATAAAATGCAAAATCTGGACTACTTAAACCCAGCAAGAAAAATAATTTATATGCAGGAACCAGAAGGGCCCAAAACAAAAGCATAAAATCTGCAGCTCTGAAAATATAAACATGCAGCCATCCAACTCCTTTAATAAAAGCATACCCCTAACTCCATTAAACCAGCATAAAAGCTGAAACTTGAAGCTTTACCCATCAATAAAAA
The DNA here is from genome assembly GCA_007258455.2 of Sequoia sempervirens. Lineage (NCBI taxonomy): Eukaryota > Viridiplantae > Streptophyta > Pinopsida > Cupressales > Cupressaceae > Sequoia > Sequoia sempervirens. The sequence continues at coordinate 31,746 of VDFB02372127.1, read as the reverse complement.
CAAAACAAAAAACTGCCTTTACCCAAGTCACCTCATAAACAAAAGCTCAAAAATCTACAATATCTCCAAAAAAATTGCCAAAGAAAAACTAAATTTTTTCTCACCTGATCCAAAATGAAAACCACCCATGCCCTTAAGAAGCTGTAATTGCATGACCAGCAAATTCCAGAGCTGAATGCAGATATAAGAGAAAGCACGCCACATATCCCATTTGCATAAGCCAAATACCTTCAAACATGTCAACACAAATAATCTGTCAATGAGTACAAGATCAATGCAAAAGCTAAACTCTCTAAACTCTCCTATTAAGTAGAAAAAACAATAATGCAGAAAGATCTTCTATTGAATAAAATGCATCTATAAACAATGTTCCTTTTTTAATATACAATAGGGGTTCCGCGACCCAATCTAACGACTCAGCAGCCCGTATCTTGAGTACCTGGGTACCTGGAACCAGCTGGGACCAGACTAATCCCCTGTGACAAAACTATATAAACCATGCAAACCAAAACATATCAATAACGTTTTGACTGTTTACCTAAATCCACCAACATTGCTGTAATCCAGGGTTCCATATTGATTGCTCTGATGAATCTTAAGGGTCACAACCAGGGAAGAAACACAGAGAGCAACAGGCACCAGCCTAAGCAATGTCTCAAACTGTCTCTTCTCATACACCATTGTAGATACTGATTCTTTTTTATCCATCTCACCCTGGACTACCAATTACACTAGCAGTATTTCTTTCTTTTTCTGGAATACTAAGGCAATAGAAGCTGGGTAGTCAGAGATTTATTACACACAGGCTTGATTGATCTGTCCTGCAGGGTTGGTTATAGTAAAAACCAATTTCCAAAATAAGGATAGGGTTGCAGGCAAGACTGATGCATGGGCAGAATCCTTAAAAAGAGCATTATAATTAACAATGATTGATAATTTCAAGATTGCAATAAATTTTTGTTGTAATCTACGCCCAGATATTTTGCTGAAGTGGACGAGCCATGCATAGTCCTTTTTGGATTATTGTACTTGTCCAGTTTTTTTAGCTATTTTATCTATTAGTAAAATTTTGTTTCTGCTTTTCTAGTTATTTTAATTTTGGGTATTTAATAAGAATAATACAAGACTGGACAGACAAATGTTAAACTCTACTTAAAAACTCATAATAAACTCTATTGTAAGTCCGATGAGTCCAGTTAGGCCAGAAATGCATGCAATATATTCGTTTAACTCCAGCAAGTATACTAACAGTAACAGTCACGTTAAATTCTTTGTTATCAATGTTATTAGTAAATGATTTGATTTTTTTTATTTTTTATTTTTTTTTATTTTTTATTTTTTATTTTTTTATTTATTTATTGTGCATGTTATCTTATGGATTTTTAAGTTATTTCATCTTTACGATGGATAATGGAATTCGAAGATGGATCACAAATTCCATGCAAAATATTGATAGATATTGGCTATCCTTTTATAATATAAATTCATTTATATTTAATTTATAGTAACAATGTAATATTATTAATTAATATAGTAGTGAATTATTATATTAATAATATTATTAAATATATATTAATTATTTATATGTTATATATAAAATTATATTAATATTATTATATATATGATTTTATATTAATTAATATTTATTTATTATTATATATAATTCTATCTTATATCCTATAAATTTATCTTTTATTTTATATAAAATAGTCTGTAATTTTTAATCAATTTTTTACATACTTATATTATTATTATATTATATATATTATATTATATTATAATAATATAATCTTATAACTATCAATATTATTATAATTATATTAATATTATTGTATATAAAGATTTATTATTATATGATTATTATATTATAATATATTAATAATAGTAATTTTTTTATCTATATAATAATAGTTATATTATATACTATAACTATTAATTTATTGTTTGTTGTTTTAAATTTATTTAATAAATTAATTAACTATATTAATATATTAATATAATTAATAATATTATTATAATATAGTTATTGTTAGTATATTTATTTTTTGTTTATAATAATATATTTAATTATTATTATTTAGATTAACAATATAGATTATAATGTAATTATATTATATTATAAAATTAATAATTAATATATTATTATTAATATAATATTATAATACTAAAGATATAACATTTTAATAATTATAATATTAAAAACTAATATTACAATAATTAGAATAAAAAAATATAATATAATATTACAAAAAATAAAATAATATAATAATAATATTATTATATAATAAAAAATGAAATCATTATATAATATTATAAAAAATGTTATGGGAAGCCTCTCGGCTTAATTATAGCAATCACATCTCTTATGACTGCACTAAGGGACGGTGGTAAGCTCATTTATGGATAAGGCTAAAAATAGTTGTTTTATCCATTAAAATTCATACAAGTTTTCTCTACAACATTCTTAATTTATCTTGGTGTACCAAGCGGGAAGATGCCTGTTCGAAATGTCACCGAGCAATGGTCTTCTGAGGACGTGACAAACTACGTGCTTCAATCTTCTAAGGACGGGACAATCTACGGGCAACAAGCTAGGCATGATGTTTTGGGCAGGGGCTCTTCCTCTCCTCCTTTCCCTGGAGATGCTACGCAGGCGGATGTGGGCTTTGTTCCTAGCGATGTTGCGTGGGTGGATATGGTTCTGCTCGGGTTGCACGGTCCTCCCCCTCCTTCGATTGTCTCACCTCATGCTCTGATTGTTGGGGGTTGTCCTTCTTCGGGCCAGGTGAAGTCCTTCTCTGAGGCTGCTAAAGTTGGTGCTCGGCTTCTTGCTCAGACTCGAGTTTGGCCTTTGCACTGTGCTCGTGATTCCTTGTAGTGGTTTGTGGACCTAAAATTGCTTAGAATGAGGATTATTATTTGAAGCAAGGTGTGGTCTGCAGGTTTAATGACTTGTGGCCCTCCCTTCCCAATTTCCATAACTGGGTTTTCGTCTCCTGGAAGTTGGTGGTCTCTAGGCAGATTGAGCTCTATCCTTGCACAAGGGGGTTCTTTTTAGCAACCTTGGCCTCCTCCACGAAGCAAGACAATGTGATGGACAGGGGGTGGATGTGGGGTTTCATTCGTTGTCCATCAGGCCTTGGTCTTGTTCTTTCAATCCCCTTACGGAGTCGTTGAATACCATACTAGTTTGGGTTCGACTGTTGAATCTCCCTCTTCAATTTTTGGAGGATTGATGTTATGAAGCTATTGGCAACACCATTGGACGCTTTTTAATGGTGGACTCTACGAATCGGGAGCTTGGGCATACTACGGTAGCTCGCATATTAGTTGATTTGGAAATCTTCAAACCTCTCCACGGTGATGTAATCTTATTGGTGGAGGATAGACCTTAGAAGCAACTCCTGGACTATGAGGGTCTCCCTTTTCAGTGTAGGAGATGTTTGTCTGTAGGTCATTTGGCCTCTGGTTGCCCTCATGCCCACCGCAAGGGCACTGCTACTTCATGGAAGGATGCTCTCTCAAATCATCTCACAGTGGGTTCTCCTCTTTTGAAAGGTTCTTCTGCGGAGGACGACCCTATTGAGTCTTCTCAGGAGTCTGTGTCTTGCCTGGCTCCTATCTCAGTTATCCCTTCTATGGAACCACTGTTGCCTCAATCTACTGACACTATTCAATCTGAGCCTGCCTGACCCTCATTGAATGCCTCTATTGGTCCTTCGTTTGATCATGTCTCCTCTCTTGCGTTGTCAACTCCCTTGCTGCATGGTGGCGCATTGCCCATGGTCACTATTGTGGACCCGCTTCTCCTCCCTCGCTCGGTGGACTTAGATTTTGAGTCCTCTTGGTCTATTGTGTTGAGAAAGAAGAAGGGACTCCCAAGATCGGTCGCAACTTCACGGCCTAGGGTTAAGGGAGTCAAATTTGTCCCCTCAGATTCTAGGGTTGTCTAATCCTCGTCTGTGGTTCGACAACTATCCATCAGCTATTTTTGTGTGTGGCCTATCCTCTTTTCCTAGTTCATTCATGTTTTGAACTAGCTTTTTTTTTGCCTTGTGGGTTTTTCGTGTAAAGGGTACAACACCTTGTAAATGCTGCTTATTTTATCAAAAACATTCTTAATTAAAAAAAAAAACATCTCACTATTGGTTGATGATAAACTTTTAATTCTATTTTATTGTCTTTTCAAAGCATATTCTTAAATACAACCCCTTCATTGCGGCCAAATTACAAAATTATCTTTTCAATCTTTCAAATGTAAATTTCTATCTTGTCCCATGTCCATTCTTGATTGATGATTATTTTGTAGTTAGGATTATGTCACATCTCCTAAAGGCACCCATTTCAACTTCTCATGGATAAGTACATTGATCAATTTATTGATGGCAAGGTGCAAGGTGGTGCAATTTTTGTAGTTTGAATGGGGGAGTACACCAATACCCACTTCAAATCTAAACTTGATGGTGTTTGTCAACATCATGACTCAATGCTAGTGTGAGATTATAAATGATATGATCTTGCAACATGTTATAGCCTTTCTATTTTAACTTCAATTTTGTCAAACCGCCACAAGAAAAACATCTTTACTATATAATTTGGACTATACATAGTATAAATTTGTTATAGCCCTAATTTATAATAGTGATTATACAAATTCAATATTATAAAACTCCTACCCAAATGAATACATATTATTCTTTTATTATTAAATTTGATCTTCATGTATATTGTCATCTAATAAACATTTTTATTAATCTTAAACTTGCCTTGTTGAGCTTGGATAACACTTGATAGACAAAAGAAAATGTTATAAAACCTATAAAATTGTCTAAGTGGCTTGAATCCCCAATCAAACATATGGTATGGACAATGTATAATATGCACTCCCAAGCTTGTCTAGAATTACTCTACTTCCTACACATTAAGAAATATGAACTACTTAGTAAACACTAAATACACTTAGCAATTTAATTTAACATGATACATGATTTGTGAGAGCCTGAACCTATCAAGTAAAGACAAATCCATAAAAGGAAAGATAAAGGAGCAAGTCAGGAGAGGGAGAGGAAATTGATTGCATTTTAAAATAAAGACTACATTACTATTTCAAAATATATATTTTTAATTCATTTTCTAAAGCACATTGCAGTTGCAGTTAGAGTGGGTATTTATGTTGCATGTTGTGGGATTTGATAGAAAAAAGGGAGAATATATTAGGTTTTAGTGGTGTGGGGGGAAGTTACTTAGCTCAAAGAGGCATAGACTCGTCAATGAGTCTAAGGTAAATAAGGGCATTAAAATTGAGTCAAAACCTTTCATGGAGATCTTATTGGGTTTAATCATATACAATAAAAAGGTGTATTTCTTTACCTAGGTAATTTAATTAAATTAAGGTTCAATTCATAAATACTCTTTAAATATCTATTTGTAAGAAATTGTGTGATAAAAAGATTTCTTAGCCTATCATTTAAAGGAAATCCCTATGAATAAATTTTTAGTTGGCTATTGTGCATTATTATTAAGTGTATTTAGTTTTATGATAATGGAATTGAATGGATTCAATAGTGTATTAATTATTCATAATCTAATCTTTGAGGAGAGGTCTATGCAAATAAATTAAATATTTGAAGTAACAAGGAGAAATACACAATAAAAAATTATACCATAACAAATGTTTACATTGCAAAAACCCTTTTAGGAGGAAACCCCCACACTTCAAAGCACAAAATAATTGTTACAAGTCACAAGGACATACCCTTATAGGAGTAACACCAATGAGAGATTTGGAGAAATTTTGATAGCATAATAGTACCTACAAAACTCACTATCTAACCTCAATCTCAAGAACCCAATAAATAAGATAAATAATACATGAAACCATCAAATGGTAATTGGGAAACTATGAGTTAAAACCACCCAATAAATGGTTACTAAATACCTAGTTAAAAATCCAATTCCCACATCCCAATCTATGAGTGCATAGACTAGAAATAGCATGTTTCTTCCACCTACCATAATTTTGTCATAATCTACTTACCAAATTGGGTGCTCCATTTTGGCTTGATTATCTCCATTCAAGGATGTCTTATAATGTGTCATAACATGCATCATAACTTGGTCAACAAGTGTAACTCCCTCTTACATATATCTTATGCATCATAGTTATAATTTTTACATTTCTAATGTGGGAGGCCCAACTTCAAGAGGCCATAGGCATTTTTTATCTATGAAGCTAATTGAACATGTTTTTAAAAATTGTAGAGCTTGAAGAGATCTACATCCCCAAAAGTAGGGAATTGATTTGGCCCATCCAAAAAATTTAGCGCCAAAACTAACCTTTATAGACCAAAATTTGCATTTTTATGTTATTAATATTAGGATGCAAGTTTGAGACACCTTTCTTGACATTCTCCTACTTTTCAAACACCTTTCAAGAGAAAAGGAAGAACTAACACTAACAACTAATTGTTAAGGGTTAAGAGACCTATAGACTCACAACACAACCTAAACTTTTCTATGCTCATTGAATTAAAAAATACATCTACAATATTATGTAAAGTGTAAAATATATCTCACATCACCCTCCCATCCTCTACCATGTCATGAAAAAAATGGTATAGTAAATCAATATGGTTCATCCTCACATCAAAGGTTGGGTACTTTTCCAAACACGAAATTGACTATATCACAAAGAACTTGTATAGCTCTCACTCAACCCCAAATCTAAACATAATGTATTAAGCTAGATGGCTTCCTTATAGGTATCAGTATCTTCCATGTACTTAGCCTCTATAGTGGAAAAAGCAACCACGGCCTAACACTTACTCATCCAACTAATAACACCACCAAATAAACTAAAAATTATTTGTTTGTGGATCTTCTACTATCAACATCTCCTACCCAATCCAAATCCACAAATCCTTAAATATCCACTAAGTGATAGTCCCTTTTAGAATCACCATTATAATTAATAGAGTGCTTAGAGGTGCCCCACAAATATCTAATGACTTGCTTAACTACATTGTAATGATCCCTTCAAGTATTATTCATAAAGTGGCTCAAGACTTCCATTCCTTGGACAATGTCTACTCTAGTACAAACCATAGCATACATCAAGATCTAAACAACATTAATGTAAGGTACACAAGCTATGTCCCCCATCTCACTAGTTAGAATTGTATATTTCTATATAGATAATTTTATTTTTACAAAGATAGGAACACAGTGATTTACAAGTCGACATGTCAAATCTCTCCAACACAAAGCTCACATACTTGCTCTACCCAAACCAAAAAGTTATATTTTATCTATATCTCTTCTTATATCCATACCCAAGATACATCTAGCAACCCCTATGTCTGTTATCTCAATTTGTGTTGAAACATGAGACTTCAAATCACAAAACACATCTTTACTATTACCAAAAATGACAAATAATCAATATATAATATAATAACAAGGAATTGATCACCACCCTTCTTATAATGGATGCAATGATCTTTATTTGGATACAAAATTACGAACCCAACATAAAGGAATCAAAATTTTGGTACCATATCTAAGGAGACTATTTGAGACCATATAAATAAATCTCAACTTACAAACCAAAGATTTTATACCTTCTTCCATGTAGTGCTTTGGTTGTTTCATGTAGATATATCTTCCTCCAAATCACTGTGAAGGAAAGTTGTATTCACATCAATTTTATCATTCTCAAGATCAAGGGCTATTATAATAGATAATAAGAACTAAATTGATGTTATCTTAGCAATTAGAAAAAAAAAACTCACAATGATATTTTTTCTTAGACATGAGAATGTCCCTTCACTACTAATCTAGCCTTGCACTTCTCAACACTACCATTAGAATCAATCTTCCTTTTGAATTCCCATTTACAACCAACAAATTTATTACCGTCAAAGACCACTAAGTCCCATGTGTGTGAGTGTGTGTGTGTGTTTTAATGCATCCATATCATCATTCATAGTCACTTTCCAAGACTCATAATCATCTATACCTAATGCTCCTCCATAGTTCTAGGCTCATCTATGTTAATAATCAAAAATAATATATATTTTTAATCATGAAGAGTATACTTGTTTATTTATTGTCTATGTTGAGTGGACCTTTCCAAGAGCTAAGGTGAAGGTTCTACCTCCTCTTAAAAACTATCAAAACTTTGTATGCTCTCATACTCTTCAAGTTTTTCGCAAGATTCTAGTTCAACTTTCTCAACCATTTGGGGTAGTTAAACCACATGTTTCTTCTTATCCTCTTCTAGTTGTAAAATTTTAGAAGTCTTAATATCTCTCAAAATAACTCTTCTATTGTCTAGAACTCTTTCTGCCATAGGATCCCAAAGCCTTTACCCTTTCACACCAAAACCATAGAGAATTAAGATACACATAATTGTCTTGTTCTCCAAGTTTGATCGCTTCACCCTAGGCACATGTGCATATGCCTCACAATAAAAAGCATGAAAATGATGAAGTGATGAATATTTTCTGACTGAGCCTCCATAAGAATATTATCCATAAAAGTTGATGTAGAGGACTTGTTAAGTAGGTAACAAGTTGTAGTAACTAATCCTTCATAAAAAATTGGCTCCTAAGAACCTCCATTAAGCATACTCCTAGCCTTTTCCATTAGTATCATATACATTATTTTTGTAACTCCATTCTACTAAGGGACATATGGAGTTTTTTATTGTCTCTCGTTTACCCACTTATGCAATCTTCTTCCACCCCATACTCCAAAGACATTTATGCTCTTCCACCCCATACTCCAAAGACATTTATGCTCTAAGGATAATATGTGATGCAAAGAAGACATAGTTGTTTCCCACTCTATTAGGCCTCTATGATGTTGATGAGGACAAAGAAAAGTCTCTTAAATGTAGTTTGTTGTGATTGCTTTGCCTCATCAAAATGGTCAACTAGCCCCAAAAAAAAATGATCTAACTGGTGTCCACACCCTCATCTTATTTGTCCTTATAAATAGGCCTCAAGCCCTAATAGGTAACACTTGAAGGGCATTTATTGAAAGCCTTCATATCATGGCTGGACTCCTTTGCCAAATGTCATTTGAAGTGAAAAATGCCTTCATTTCATACAAGCCGAAAAAAATGCGCTTCACTTTATACCTAGGAATGTTATGCCATACACCCTTTCAAAATCTCTTACATCGCATAATGACCAAATCTACAAAAAAAATCAAGGTTTAAGATTTCAATTGTTTATAACTCTCTTTATCAATCTCGAAAGACACTTTTATCACTCCAACCTTGCTCTTTCTTTTCAATATACCTATCTCTTAAGTGAACCTAATATACCACCTCCTACACGGAAGAGTAATAGTACAGAAAAGAAACCCTCGCAATATAGCAAACATTTTGATATACTTTGTATTACATGGAAGTCGAGTGACGCATAAGAATAGTGGCACAAAAAGATATGTATGAAAAGGTCTCTAGTCAATCCAAGATGTGAGTATTAGAAGAGTATCACCCCACTTCACTAGACCTTTATAGAGAATCTAACTTATCAATAATAATAGATCACTAGAAGAAAAGAGGAGAATATATAAAGAAGATAACTACAAGAAAAAAGTTGCAATCTCCTTATCCCTGCAACCTGTATAGCCCTCAAACATATTGTTGAGATATGACTTTGAAAGAGATCAAAGTAATCTTGTTGAATGTTGTGTTCAATGCGTTATAGAGGGGCATAAGACCCACAATTTCGTTGCTCTAATAGATCAAATAGCATACAAATGCTTTGAGTATATTAAAACATAAGAAAACATTGATATGTGCTAAATATTAAAAAACTAACCCTACCTTGAATTTATACACACTAAATATCAAATCTAACCCTAAATCTACAACCTAAAAAAAAGGTTTAGGGTTAAAGATAGGGCATACTAAAGCATAAAAAGCCCATAAATCGCAAAATTAGGGATAACATTAATCTTTATCTGCAAAAATTTGTGATTTCATTGGTCGAAAACACAATTCGCCATTTTTTAAAAATTGTTGCTTATGTGGCTTATGGTAACATAAAAAATCTTTAGAAATGTCTTCTATGTTAATCTGCTATATGACTCAAAGTCCACGCATTAGTGATTTATATAATGGAACTCATTCACCATTTCTGATCCACAACATGGATGACATGTAAAGGGTCAGCTAGAAGGACAGAGAGGAAGAGGTCCCTACACAACATAAGTCTGCAAGGGATATTTCATGATGGATGAATAGCAATCCCCACTCTTGACATAGATAAAATCACAACAAAATTGGCATCCAATTATGCATTCCTCATCCCGCAAAGGATTAAAAGAGCAATCTTGTGGTTGTACAATCCTGGGATTTATTTTGGTTATCTAGAACTGGGCATAGAGACATATATATGCCTTGCTAAATGTCCTTATTATGCAACCTAAATATTTGCACAGCTTTGTAGTTCTCTGCTGAGGTATTTAGAATGATCTGATCCAACTCTCTGATACTTTTCATAACATTCAAATATAGACATTTGATGTAGTTGATGTGCTGATTTCCACCATGAAATATTCCGAGCCAAATTTTTTTTGATTTTTCACAATTTCAAATTACAAGCAGTGCACCCGTTAAGGTTAGATGGATAAACCAAAACGTGCAAGGAAGCAACTCTAACCAGAATGGCGCCGATGATGGCGAGCATTGGTCAGAGGATCTTCTACTCTAAATACAGAAAGGAACTCAACGCCAAGTATGTGCTACCCAATCCAATGCGGAGTGAGGGGCGACCATATGACGGAGTGATTACAATAACAGTGCTTGAAAAGACAATGCGGAAAGCAGGAAATACTCAACACCCAGAATGTGCTTTCTAACCCAGAATGGGATAGTAGCTACCATAGGGCGGAGGTCAATTAAAACAAAAGCAACTGCTGAAAGTATGATGACTATTACAATCCGATAAAGCAAGAATCTATAATGCGGTCAGTACTACTGCCAGCTTACAATTTAAGAGATGAGATCTTGCTAACAATATAAATCAGCTTATAAGAGAGTTGTACAATATTCAAGAACTTATTTGCGGGAAGTAAAGATCACAGAAACAGCAAATTAAAGATCCAACCTTAATCTCCAAGCTTGGGCAATCTTCACTGAAGTCTTCACGTTGCTTTGAAAGAACTATCACCACCAATCAATATAGAAGATGCAGATTTATCCAATCTGCTGTGACAGACCTGCACTTTTCAACGCATTACCAGCAACATAGAAAACCTTGAAATGCTCGAAACTCTCTCTATACTCCTCCAAAATACCAAATACCAATTGCAAAACTCAATTGAGATAGGGGCGCTCAAAACCAGATCATAAAACAGACTGAAATTGCAGATTCTAATAAATGCACGATTCCCAATGACATACAAATGGTACGGCCCAGCACAGGGGCGATTTTGCCTTTAAAAATAAATGCCTCAACTAAAAATTCTATAGACTTGGGAACAATGGCGCCTTGACTAGATGAAGAGAAAGAAACACTACCCACAACCAATTTTTTTGTCTTTTTGGATTTATGAACAAAACATTGAATCTGCTGTAGCAAGAATACAAAAACCAGAAAACTCTAATATGCAGAATCTGAACCTAATTTGACAAATGCAAATTACAATGCACTAATTCCAATAACTCAAAAACTAGACTAAGAATCACCACTAGATGTCTTACAAACACGAAGCGATGCCCGAGCTAGGAGGCCTTCATTCCTCGAAGCAGTTCCAGAGCCAATCCGGCAGCATAACAGTATAGTCGACCAAAGATGAAGAAATGATGCACAAGACTCCTTTTTATAAGTTTCGTTGACTTCACGAAACCCTAAAATCCAACTCAATGTTCAAACCCTAGCTCTTCTTCAATATGGCGTCCTTTTCCCTTTAACTCAATATTCATATTTTAATTAAATCATCACCTTGAGAAATGCGCCCCAAATATCTTGCTTTGACTTTGGGAATAATTAAAATAATCTTTTAATGAGGGCGCCACCCTCAAAGACCACTTTTTAAAAGCATCATTAAGTCATTAAATCTAGGCCACGGGTCAACATTAAAATATAATAATTAAAACGTGACTTTTTTTAATTAAATGACTTAACTTATCCTTCCGAATGTGCCCTGAAGCCAATACTGAGCAAAACATCTGACCAAACTGAAGCAGGAAGTCAACCGAGCTGAACTCAACTGTAAAGCTGCTAAAAATAGAATTTACTAAAAATAGTAAATTCTAGAAAGTGCTCTAAATGCCGAGATGAACATACCACTGCGAAGTCCTCTGAAAACCCAGAAAAAAACCACCATTGAATCCACCATCTCTGAGCAATGACCTCCTCAAAAATAGGAAACCCTAATTTTACCTTCCGACTAGCCTTCGGGTTTCCAGAAAAAGGCCAACGGTCACATGATCGATCAGGTTTGAGAAGGGGACATTACACACCATATGGCAGCCAATTAAGTGCACTGCACATTTTCTCATTAAATTAAACTATATATTGATAAGTAATAAAAGGTGTATAAATAAATTATATGTGTGGTTGTGGAGTTCTTGTTAGAAACGTGAATTCCACTACAGCATGAAACAAGTGGTCTTTTCTTCAACTTAAACTCCTTGCTCCATACCACAGAACAGCAAACTAATCAGCGAATGCACATTAGCAAACACAAAAAAACACATTTTAATTATATGAAAATTTGTCGGACAAGTCAAATGTAATCATTGTTCATCTAAAGGAACTTCTTTATGTGAGACTCAATTTGAACCATTCTACCAAATTGAAATGTCACCTTCCCAAGATAATTATTTAACTAATGACAACATTTGTGCTTTGATTAAGAAAATACGTTTCAAAACATTGTTGCTTCTTGAAATTAACATGACTATAGCTACATCTTGCATAACACAGACAAGACTTATAGTCTTCATAATATATGAATCCTGCCAATGTTCTCAACCAGGAAACAGAAGCAATAAGTACAGTTCAGCCAGTCCTTTGCTGATCATGTGTGCCTTGAACTGAGGTTGGAATGGTACCAAGTGGATTCCCTCTCCCTGCAAATTACACAAAATATAAGCTGGACATGCATAAACCCACATAGAAACAAGATGCAAAAACTTTGGGTATCCCAAATTTGGACTGACCAAAACACCGATAATAAAGAATAAGACATGAGCTCCCAATAATTTCTTAAATGAATCAACAATCTCAGAACCAGAAAAAAGATTGTGCATAATCATTATAAGAGAACATTGAAATATGTTTTAGTAAATAGATTTTATTACCTAAATGCACCGAATGAGGTGCCATTGTCCCCAGATGAACAAAACTACTGTGAATCCCACTGCTTGCACTAATGAATTCCGGGCCCTGACCATAGAAAGCTGGGTAATCTTTTTGAGAAGGTAGTGAACACCCATGATTACTCAAAACAGGAAAATGAGAATAAGAAAGAAAGGTCGACTGTGAAAACAGATCAGAAGGATAAGATGTTTGTTGCTTCCCTGTTATATTAGATGGCAAATGCTGACCAGGATTGTTCTGTGATTGATATGGATGCTGAAGTTCTTGCTCAAAAAATAGAGATGACTGCAATGCCATCTGACTTGTAGAATTTTGTTGAGGTCGAACATACTCCAGATGTGAATTCTTTGCCATTGAATGCATATAGCCTAGCTGTGATTCATGCACCAACGTTGGCCAGCTTTCCATGTTACTCTGTCCTTTGCTTAATCCATTTGATCTGTGACAAACACAACCATTGCAGAAAATGTAGAAAAGAAGCAAAGAAGAAATGTACTTAAAAAATAATCTATCAATATCAAACCACTGATATATCTTTGTATCAATTCATAAAATCCACAAATGTCTCCATAATTCCAGACTACTCCAACCTAGTTCAATGGGTAATCATGTGCGCTATACAAACACCATAACCATGTCCCAGCGTCAGACCACAGCCATGCACTTAGTATATAGCTATAGCAAATGAAAGCAATTTCCCAAAACATTTGAGCATACACAACTTTAACGGTTTAATTTGATAATTTCACTTCTTATGACAACATGCAGAAAACTGAGTCCAAGTAATTAGCAAAAATCTGATGTGCCTCATTCTTTACAATGCTAGTTATTTGCGAAGACATCACCAATGAGCAAGAGGTAGCTAGCAAACCTTTTCGACCAGCAGATTTGTTTTGACCACAAACAATTGAATAGACACTTTGTAACAATCCTTCAGCTAAATGTACTAATCAAGGCCATGCAATGAAAGTAAAATGCATCCATCCAAAGGATTCAACAGATATGCATGCAAGAAAACATCTTTAGTATGGGGATGGCCACAGACAAAATTAGAGAAGAATACAGAAAAGTAACATTTTTAACAACAGGTACGGGCCCTTCCTGAATTTAACTTAGTCAAAACATTTTTTACAACAGGTGATGATATTTCACAAAAGTTGTTTGGAATTCAATAAATACAACCTCAAGTCTTATTTGTAAGCTATCAAGCTGCATCAAACAAAATCCAAAAGCTGATAGAAGGTTTAAATCAGTCGACAAAAAGGAAGAAATGCATATCATATCCTTTACAAAAGAGAATTTACGACAATTAATTTGCAGTGCTCTATAATAAATAGAAGCCATACCTAAAAGCATATGAAGTATGCACTGGACTTTCTTGTTGTGCAATATAATTTTGGATGGGTCTGCAAGCTCCACCTGCCTTGAAAGTGGCAAGACATGTAGCTTGTCCTGATTGAATGTTTTCTGCTAACAGAGAAAGTGGTGCATGATCTGAACCATCCTTTTGAAAAATTAAATCATTGCTGCAAAAGAAATCAATAGATATTAGAAACCAATTGGAACTTTGAAGTTTGAAGTAACTTATGCCAATCAAAATATCACAATCCAGAAGATGAGGAAGGGTCAAAACAGTTACTTGTAATTTGGATCCCAAACTCCGGGAGCAGATACTGGCAAAATCTTTTCTCCACCAGAGAGCCCCCCTTGTGTGGTCATAAAATCCCTATTTGAAAATGAAGAGGCCCAAGTTTTATTATCATAAGCTGTAGACACTCTTGTATGGCTGCTCATCCCAAACCTTTGACTCCCGGGTTGAAGAGGAGAAGATTCATGACCACCACAAGGAGTACCAAGGCATCCAGCTTGAGAATTACAGTCTAAAGAACTGAAAGAGCACACATCCACATTTGTACTGCCATATTTTTGATGATTAACCTTCTGCTGTGCAATGACGTCATCCTCAGATGAGAGATGCAAGCTTTCAAGTATTCCCAAACCACTTCTTTTGTAATTTGGACCAACAGCAGCTGCCCTTCCAAGGGAAATGCTGTGAATGCCACCACTTGCAGGTGAAGTCAGACAATGCTTTCCAGGAGATGCAGGAGAAAGATGTACTTGAGAGCTCAAAGGTAACTTTGAAGGACTGACCCCAATAGACAGAGGCTTGAAAATACCATTCAAGGGGCTTACACCAAGTGCATGCCCGTGAGAGACTAGCCTTGTTCTCTGATTAGTTTTAGGACTTTTCCCAAAACAACTATCTCCAATAACACCATCTTCCTGGGACTTGAATGCAGAGGCATCAAGAGGGCAATAACTCACTGGAATATGTGCGTAGCCTTGGCACCCACAATTATTAGTAAAACCAAAACCTTCTCTGAGGATGCCACAGCTTCCTAAACTACCACAGCTACTTGCATGATCAAACTTAGTAGCATGATACTGTGGACTGCTGTAACGAATGCCTGCATTCATGTTTACAACCTGCAATTGAAAATTAAGAACAATATACAGATATTATAGCACACAAAGAACAACAAAAAATTAGGCTCAGCCTTCTCAACAACATCATTGGGCATACATAACATATTAAAGAGAAGAATGCAAGAGTAACTACATAATAATTGCTTATCTGAGGAAAACTGCTGTTACCAAAGCAATGACTTGATTCAATATTATCATCCACCATAATTTCACGGAAAACATTCTACAACAAGATTTCTAAGTTCAGTAGTTGGAAAAGTAACCACTACTAAATTGTGCAAAATTTTGCATTGAAATGTTTTTATTAAACCAAATTAAATACCATGTTGGGTGCTTCTGGAAAAGGCCTGTAAGGGCCAGTGAATGGCTCTTCCGTCACAAAAGGATGTTGGGCAGCCTACAAAATGTTCTTGTACCAAATCATTATCATGCTTAAGTTAAAATTAACCATGGAATGAATCATTTTACATAAATATGAGAATATTGACAGGGTAGGAGGAAAATCGTGTACCTGTCGAGGTGTCCATCTCTTTACTGGGTCAAAGTGCACAAGGCCTCTCAAAAAGTCTATAAATGATAAGCGTGTTCGATTCTCTGTGTAGTAAGAGAATGTTTTATCAAGAAATGCAAGGAACAATGAACAAACTAATTGACTATTAAAACCTTACCACAAAAGTTATAACTTTTAAAATATTAGAAAATCTGTAGTTATGAAGATCAATTAAAATTAATTGTTATATAACAAACAATCACTGGGCACCTCAGCATGAAGATAGAAACAGAAGTTGCTAAGCCAATCAACTCTCCAAACAGAAGGCTTCATTTAAGATAATAAAAAGTATGAGTTCAAACCTTTCACAAGCTCTTCCTTTGACATCTTCTTCTTATAAGGATAGTTGAATATAATGTCTTCTAGTCTTACATAATTGAAGTAGCGTTTCCCCGATACCGGCTTCTTCTTTTCTCTCTAAAAAGGAAACCAATGCAAAAAGGAACAGTAGCATAATTTGAAACAGGATTAGAAAAGGTTAAAGAAATGCATCAAGGAATTGGGAAAGAAAAAAATAGATTTGATACTAATCCATCCATACTAACAGAAAACATAATCATGAAATATATTATTAAAAAGAAGCATCAAGGCAGGTAAGCTGTAGATAGCTCACTGCTTCATATTCTGATTCAGACAGAAACTGGTATGCACTTTGTACTCCCTTCCCTGCTTGGCTTTCATCAACCCAGCTGTTTCCAACATGCTTAAAATATTTACTAGAATTCCTTGCAGTCCTCAAGATCTTATCTGGGGGTTGACCCCTGGATGGAAAAACCAGCATTTCAATTGGAAATAAGTACTTCAAAAAATAGGACCAGAGAACTCTATCTTTGCTAAAACAGTTCACTGAACAATAGCATATTTACCATGCAAGGAAACAACAGATCACACTATAAAACATCAAACAGAAATTACCAATGGCTTGAAGCATAGCTCAGAACTGCATCACAAATCAAAATGATAAAGAAAACAAAACAAAAGCTGCAATAAAGAAGAATTTGTGATCAAAGAACAGGATATCAATTAAAAATTTAAAACCAAACATAACATAATCAAAAACCATAACAAACTCTAAGAAGCCTGCATCAAAAAAATTGCACACACAGCTCCACTGTGGACCCAGACACCAAGATAAATAAAACTGACAAACTGAGAAAATAACATAAGTGAAAAATAAATAAATCTGTGCAATCCAACCTGAATTAAAGGTTTCAAGCAATTGCACATAATGACAGCAAATACCAGGAATAAGTCAAGACTATTCCAGAGTAGTAAAAATATTTCTTGGGAATAACTTGGAAAATTAAAAGATAAGGAATTTATGAATTAATTGGAACTTAATAAGGAAAGACTTGGGAAAAGTTTGACAACTTTAAAAATGCGGAAAATTTCAAAAATTTGAGGTATGCTAATTTTTTTTCCTAATTTATTGTGTTTTATGTTTTTGAAACACATGCCCATTTTTTGAAAGAAATAAAAAATCAGCAATCTCAGCCAACTCAAATAGCCGTACACTGCAAGCAATAGTAATTCCTGATTAATCGCAACTTTCTGCCAATTTTTGCTACTATGGACTATCCCACATCATCATTTGTTATGTTCTAATCTTAATTAGTGGGTGTCTTGTCAATTTTAAAATTTAAGGACAAAACAAAACAAAGAAAAGAAAAGAAATCTTAATTAGTAATTACTAATATTATCATGTTCACTAAATCTACTTCAAAATCCAACAGTCCCATTATATGTATTCAAGCTCATGCATGCCTAGATGAAGAAATAAATATAACTTACCCAAGTCTCTCTATCATTCGCTTCATAAGGTCATACTCTGAAGCCCCTGGGAAGAGGGGTAAACCTAGAAAAAGCTCAGCAGCAATACACCCAAATGACCACATATCAATTGCTGTTGTGTATCTGCATGCAAGTCAAGAAGCAGACAACCTATACCATTTGTGATTTAAAATGCACCACAAAAATATACAATATTTTATGAAACAACACATCCAGCAGCACCTCATGATACCATGAAAGATCCAGATGTCAGGGATGTATCCTTCATTACGACACAAGTTTTACAGACAGATTCAGCATCAGATCATTACTATACCCAAATATAGAATCAAACTAAAATTCAAAAGATACAAATAGCTCATAGAATGACTTCATGTGTTAAAATCATGTAATTTAGGGCATAGACAGTTCCATGTAACAAAAGACAGAAGCCAAACTTCATAAGAAAACATGAAAGGTGAGGCTGCAAAAGCCCCATAATCTATGATGCTTTTTTTACTATATGTCACCAGGATACATAAAATATGCATAAGTCCAATATAGTATGTATAAATTACAATAAAGGACCCTGTAAGCAGTAGATAATCAACACGCTTTATTTTACCAGTAAAATCGTAATAATGCACATCAATTTAAGTTATAAAATTGCAGGCTTATAACAGTCTGCTGTCACCCCCATTCCAAGAAGAAATGTGGAAAACTGAAATTCTAGGTAACAAAAATCTGATAAACTTTTGTCCCATAATGATAACTATATAGCAACTGCCAAAATATGAACATTTAAAAAACAGAAAAATACAAAATTTCAAGAACTTACATGACTATCAACTGAGCTCTGATAGATAACCATGTATAACAGTTTTACATATGATATCATCATAAAAGTATGGATTAACCATAGACAAGTAAGATTGATTAGCAGCACAAGAAGAAAGGGAAAAACAACTTGATTATAATTATTTGGGAATTCTGTTAAATCAGCTAGATGACTGCCAATAGATAATGTCAAATCTCATGGCACATTTCCTAGCAGGTCTCAGACTTAAGAGTGAAAAAATGGTGTGACATGTCTAGACTATTACTCATGGAAGTGGATGTAAAAATATCCATCAGGACAATAAGGATTTAACAGAAGCACACGGTTTAAGAAAAATTGTAGCAAGACATTAGACACTACAATTTTCATGGTGTCTGCAAAAGCCAAATATAAGCAAATTGACAGATCATTTCAACTTTAACAACCTTAATATCAGCCAGAGGCAAGGCTAAAGAGAATCTCGGAAGTTTTCTTATCCTGTATGGCTAACTCTGCTTACTCCTTTGACTACATTCACATTACACGATAATGAGTTCTTGGTGATGAAGCACACCATCTATGTTACTTTGTGCATATAAATCATGGTGCTGGAATTTCAAAGATCTGAAGGGAACATTGTATCAGAGATTGATAGATAGGAGATCTGCAAAATGTAATGGACAAGCACACTGTCCAGACAAGTGTACGACAGATTTACCCTTGCCCAAAAGCAGTTAGATGATAATACATGCAAGCCTGTCAAACTACATGGTAGCAAGAGAAAAAAGTGAGATTGCAAGGGATGCTAGCACTACCATGAGCTCTGGTTGTGTCTGGGGAGAGGAATTGCTATTCAAAAGCTCGATGTATTACGTCTTTTATGGTTAGCATCCTTCATATTAGTCACAGGTCCAAAGAAGATTTTCCGCCATGCACATGAGGAAGCACTTGGTTTTAGTTTACCCTCTGTTTTCTGAAATACACCACCATTTGGCCACTACTTAGGCACTATGTTGCCAGTCCTAGTACATGTTTGACTATGGATGCAGTGATTGGGTACAGCAGTTTGACAATTTTTTGCCTTAGGTTTGGTACAGCAGGGACACAGCTGTAAAAAAGATATTAAAATATTAAAATTATAAAATTCTATCCAGATCAACAAAATTAACCACAAAACATGCACAGATTATAAAAATATAACCACAAAATACTACTGGTAGTTGATAATTCAATGGCAAATGTCAAATAATATATCAAACTGGTTTACAAGTTATAGCATCTGTTCAAAATAGACTAATAGTAAGTGATCAAACTAAGTAGTGCATACGCAAACCCAAAATAAATCCTTGTATTTCTCTTGATCAAGAGAATCAACCATAGTTGAAAAACTCAGACTTGGCAATAACTCCGCCGACCTAAAAAATTTAAAAACTCAGGACATATCAAACTGGTTTACAAGTTATAGCATCTGTTCAAAATAGACTAATAGTAAGTGATCAAACTAAGTAGTGCATACGCAAACCCAAAATAAATCCTTGTATTTCTCTTGATCAAGAGAATCAACCATAGTTGAAAAACTCAGACTCGGCAATAACTCCACCGACCTAAAAAATTTAAAAACTCAGGACACAGCAAACACTCAAGGAAAAACTCAGCAATACATTGGCAAAAATTTTGAGCATTAAAATGTATATTAAATTTTTTACACATTCTTCAAAAACATGGATATTATTAAATTTATGGACCATATTACTGATATCCTTCATATATAGATCAAAGTAAAAGTTCAACACATATCACAGACCAAAACATGAGTTCAATACATATGAACTTCAAGTTTTGGTATCAATAAAATATGCATATCCACATGTGAACAGCTGTGGCATAGCTGTGTGTGAAGTTGAACTTTGCACAATCCAAGCACAGTTGTTGTATATCAAATTATAAAAAAAAAGAAATGGAAAACACAACGGGGAACAAGGTGAGATGAGGTTGCACATAAGAAATGAATCAATATAAGAATTTCTTATGTGCAACCTCATCTCACCTTGTTCTACTAGAATCCAATTATCCTAAAGAAAATATGAAATCACATTGAGTCCTGCATTTTTTTTTTATGAAGACCTAAAAATGAAAGCATTTGGAATATACGCATGTATTTGCATATACCTAAATTTGGCATAAGGCTTCCATCTTCAATTGAAATTCAACCAAGGGAAGAGATATGAGATTAAGAAATTGAAATTGAGGAACCATCAGTTAAAAACAATAACATGAAGAGAAAATAATACAACAGAACAATACAAGAGAGAAAAGAAAAAAGAAAAAATATCGGCTAGAATGAAGAATCTAATACTAAAATAATGAACAAAACCAAGAAGAAAATCAAGACATAAAATAGACAAGTTAGAAATATGGAAAGATAACAATGTGGGAAGCCATCATAACAGGAAGAATCAAGGCTTCTTGCAAAAATGAGCACTTTCGAAATAGTGCTCAATCTATTTGGAATTACCAATGAAATAAGGAACTATGATCCTAATGAGGTAAAATACAAAATAAATACCAAACAGCTGAGAAAAAAAGATAAAAAACATTACAAAACACTCAGATTTGAGAAAAGACAATACAATACAGATGAGGATGAAGAAGAGATGGCCAATCAAGAGATCAATTCCTCTAATGATAGGGGAATTAAGCAATCAGTATCAAAAATTGACAAACCTAATTGTGGGGAGCAAATGAAAAAAGGAAGAAAGCAGGAAAATCCAAAAAATAATTATTGGTTAGAGAAGGGGAGGTTGACAATCAAATGAAATGAATATGATGTTGAGATTTAGGAAGAGAGATCCCCTTCCCAAACAGCAATGATCATCACCTCATGGAATGTTATGAAATGAATATGATGTTGAGATCTAGGAAGAGAGTTCCTCTTCCCAAACAGCAATGAAGATCACCTCATGGAATGTTAGGATATTAAATGCCCCTAACAAAAGTCACTTAGTCTAGCATCATATGGATATTTCAAATTCTAATATTTTCATTCTACAGGGAACAAAACTATGCAAGAAAGAATCTGAAATGCTAACAAATTGAAAAAAAAAAAAGAAAAAGACACTTTGTTGAATCAACTAGAGCATCAGGAGGCCTGGCTACCATATGGAGTTCATCAACAACTAATATAGACATCATCAACCAAAATCAACATTGGCAAGTAAATAAAGTTACTAGAGTTTATTTAGTAATTTTCACTTTTTCTTGATTAATATACATGGACCAGTTGTATACACACAAAAAAATGTTTGGGAGGATATCGCACTCGTTATTAAATCCATCCCACAAGAGTTTGTGATAATTGGAGGAAATTTCAATGCCCTATTAAATGATGAAGATAGGAAAGGAGGAATTAAAAAAAATCATGCTCAATTAGACTTCATTGAATTCACTACAAATTTCAAATCTGCAAGATATAAAGCCAAAGAATGGACTATTCACCTAGAATAATAGAAGATTGGGTGTTAGCAATATTGTTGAAAGATTAGATAAATTCACGTGTTCTAGAAATTGGCTGCACACACCATGATATGCGAACGTAACATCCTTCCAATCACACGATGATCATTATAAAATGAACAAAAGCCAAAAAGATGCCATTTCAAATTTGAGAATGTGTGGATGAGAGATTAAGAGTATATCACAAATATGGAAAAATATTGGGCAAAGCCACACTACCAAAAAGGATCAAAAATGTTCATACCATAGTTGCAACACTCACCAAAAACTCGGCAAGTTAACAAAAACTTGCGAGCTTTTTTGGCTGGCGAGTTTTCCAGGCAATTGTACGCAGAAAAAACTCATCATACTTTCTAGAAAAACTCGCCATACTTTTGGCGAGTTTTCCAAAAAGTACAGAGAGTTTTTTCGTGCAATCTGGAAAATGCCCAAGAAGCCGGCTAAAAAGGCATTTTGAGTTATTTTTTTCATTCATTTGTGTGCTCTACTTTAGAAAAAACACTAAAATGATGTGTTCCATGAAGGTTTGTGTGGCTTTGATGGTCTTAATTTGGGTTTTATTGTTAATGCAAAATGATGTACACCATGAAGGTTTGTGTGGTTTTGGAGGTCTTAATTTGGGCTGCCCCTCGACCCCGCTGGGGGCGCTGCCCCCAAACCCCCGCAAGGGTCATTGCCCCTTGACCCCACTAGGGGCGCTGCCCCTTGACCCTATTGGGGGCATTGCCCTCAAACTCCCATTGAATTCATTTGATTTTCTAGGTACTCTCCACTATTTACCTTCAGTTTTACAAAAACAATTTGCTATTTTCATTTTGTTTTAGACTATCAGTATCAGCGTATTGAGCATTCCACATGAGGATGCGACTTTGCATCTAATTTTCTTTCAAATCAATCAAATATAACAAGACTCAGCTTGTTTCTTCTATGTACTCATTTTATTGACTCATTGGATGCATCTTATCATTGAATTTTGCAAAAACAATGCGTTTTTAATGAAGTTTAAGCAATTTTTAAGTTGTCGAGTTTTTTCCGAGTTTTTGCCAAGTTTTTTCCATACCGTATTTTCTGGGCTTGGCAATTTTTTGCAATTGGTGAGTTTTTCAACTATGGTTCATACTATTCAAAAAACTACAATATGTGAAAGAATGTCTTTAAAAAAAGGAACAAAGACAATTTTAAGAATGTCTTTCTGGAAAAAGAAATATTGGAAGAAAGTTTGAAAATTTAAATGAAGTAATCCAAAACATGATGAATCAAGAAAGTTATAAAAGAGAAAGACTTAATGAATCAATATTCTGAAATTTTAGCAAGGGAAGAGATTTTTGGGAGACAAAAATAAGTAAAACATGGATTAAAGATGGGGATAAAAACACAAAATTCTTCTATAATTCCACAGAAACTCAGAAAATGCATAACAGAATCGTAATGTTCCCAACTAGGAATTTTTGTTTTTTAATTTTATTTTTATGTAATTTTCTTATTTCTGATGCAAAACATGAAAATGACTAATATGCACAATTTTCAGACTTGCAATAACTTAATCTGAATGGAAGTGATGAATGTATAGCTGTAGGAGATCTGTATGGTGAATATCAAGCAAGTTTGGTGGTTAGATCTGACTGTGGAAGCAGTGTAGCAGCAACAACGGTGAGGCAAATGACCTAGGGAGGTCGTATGGCAGCTGGGAACAGTCAATTAGGGACTGTACAGTAGTCCCAGGCCTTCCAAAATGCTGATAACAGTCAATAAAATGTCTGTAAACAACAAAAGAGGTTGATGCTGCTAGCCCAAAGTATTGTCGTAACCTATGTCAGAAGGTTTGAGTTTGTCTTCATGTTTGGCAACAATAAAATATGGATGAAGTTCGGCAAGGGGAAAAAGTTTAAAAAGAAATTTGTGATAGAATTCACCTTATAAAAATTTGATTTTTTTTAAATATAAGTGATATATCCACAAAATTATCAAAATAACTTAACGTCGCTAAATAGCTATTTTCAGATAAATCAGTACGGCATTTTTTTATTTTCCCAAGGTAGAGGTACAAGTTCATATATATATATATATATATATATATATATGACATAATATAATAAATATTACATATACTAAAAACATATAAATATAATATATTTTCTACAATATAAATATGTAATTTTTATTTATATATATTTATATTAACAAAATAATAACTAATATATATATATATACACACACATATATCAAAAACATATTTTATATATATAGATAGATAGATAGATATGACATAATATAATAAATATTACATATACTAAAAACATATAAATATAATACATTTTCTACAATATAAATCTGTCATGTGGTCTTGCATACGGATTGGACAGCAGAGGAACTGATGCTTTCTTGGATGCATTTCAAGAGTTCCTACGAGTTTTCAATAAAGATGCAATTGATAGTGGAGAAAGCATCTAGCAGCCTTGTTGAAGAACTAACAAATCAGGCTGGTGACAGCGAAGAGGTGGTTTCAAGTGAACATAATCTGGTTGAGAGATTCCTGCAGGATGAAGATGAGGCAACCAACAAAGGTGAGGCGCATGAAATATTCCTAAATGCCATCAATGAATTGCAAAGGGACTTCAACGTGATTGTAGAGGCACATGACAGCCATAGGCAGGTTCATCCAGATGCTCAATCCATGGCTGGGAATGCTGTGAATGATAAAGTAGTGGGCGGTGAAGACAATGGAGAGGCTGAAAGCTCAAGCAGGGGGATGGCCAATCAGTAATCAGTACCTTACATGCTATTTTCTGCGGCTTTGAGAGTACACAGGCAGCTTTTAAATCTGAAGTTAATCTGTTTTTGTCAGTTTAAATCTTAAGTATATAATGTATATGTCTGTTTAAAACTTGTATAACAGTGCATATCCACTAGTGCTGCTGCAATTTTGTATGAAGCAGTAGGCTCTATCTGAAATATTCTGTAATGTACAAGTTTATTATACTATATTTAATACAAAAAAATAATAACTAATATATATATATATATACACACACATATATCAAAAACATATTTTATATATATAGATAGATAGATAGATATGACATAATATAATAAATATTACATATACTAAAAACATATAAATATAATACATTTTCTACAATATAAATATGTAATTTTTATTTACATATATATATAGTATTAAAATATATAAAAACTTAATAAAAATAATAATATTAAGAACATATTAAAAATAATAAATCGGAGATAAATGGCACACACAAATATTATCCATTGAAAATTGTTGACGAGGAAGAGAGGGAGGGGGTTGAATGGCACTCGCAAATGTCCTATTTAACAGATCATTCAATCTCCTTCCTCTTTCTATTTGTGGGTACTCCTTCCCCCCATTTGAGATGAGTTTGTTTGTTATGGTTTGTGCAAAACAAACCCTAATTTTTTTTATTAAAAAGACAATGTCCTTTGTTCATACAAACATTCACCAAATTTCAACGAATTTTTGGTAATTTTTTGAAATCTGCCAAATTTCGAACTTCATGGCCGAAATATGGCAAACCTTGTGACATAGGTTGTAACCTCCTCCAATGCTGCTACACCCAAATATAGCCTGGAAACTGATATAAACAGCAATAGTCAGCGTAGATCTGCCCTCCTAAGCAATGGTGCTACCAATGAAAGTGGTTGGAAAAGTTGCAGTGACAATAAATGAAAGTGATGGCAATGTCACTAGATCTACAAAGTGTGCAACAAATGATGATAAATTCATCTCCTCAATGCTGGTATACTCAAGTTAATGGTTGCATATGCTTGTCGCTACAGTAATGATGAAGAATTATTCTCCAAAATTGTTAATATCACTAGCAACACTATAGCAGACAAAACTTGTCCAAACCCCTCAAACTAGTGATGTCAAAATGATGGCAACATCTCCCAAGGAGGGGCATCCAAGATCTTGCAAGAATGAATGATGGAACAAACCCCAAAGTCTAAAGTCTGTAGTTAAACCTTTTAAATCACAACCCACAAATCTGCAATTGCTCCAAATCAACACACATGCAACTCCCAAATGGAATTGCCAATCTTGGAGATGAGGGTTTTCATCCTCAAATCCAATAGTAAGGATTTTCGTCCTCCAAGATCCTCAAATCAACCATGGGTTTCACCCTTGGAAGCAAACTTGAACACAAAGCTCAAATTCTGAGAATTGTATGGCGAAATGATGACAAAAACATAATAATCCAAATGAAACTAGGCGCCCTCCTTTTGTAGTGCTCCAATTGAGCCTTTGGGACCATTTTGCTTAAGTATTAATAAATACTTTTTATTTTATTTTATTTTAAGAGTTTAAAAATACTTTTTTTATTACTGTTAAAAACAATTCTTGTTTTAATAATTTTATTCAAGTTGTCCCTTAAATTAAAAATTACCAAGCACAACTTAAAAGAAATATTGGAAGAAGAAAGCTTGAAAAATTTAAATGAAATAATCCCAAACAATATTTAATCAAAAAAGTTAAAAAAAGAGAAAAAAACAATGAATCAATATTCAAAAAAAATCCCAAGGGAAGAGACTTTTTGGAGACAAAAATCAAGAGAAACATGGATGAAAGATGAAGGTAAAAACAAAACATTCTTTCATAATTTCACAAAAAATCAATGCGCAATAGAATCACAAGAATAAAAACAAAAACTGGTGAAATAATCTAGGAAGAAAAGAAAAATAAATTTGTTACATCCTTCCAAAATCTTGTGAAAAATAAGGATCAAACTTAAAACATCACAAAAGCATTATGGAAACATACCAAAATTAGTAAATAAGGATAAAAACCATAGATTAAAAAGTCCATTTACTGAGGAGGAAATAAAGTAAGTTGTCACACAGCTACATCCACATAAACACCTAGACCAAATAGCTTCCAAACAAGGTTTTTTCACAAACATTGGAATATGATAGGAAAACATATGGTTAGTAGCTAAAGAATCAAACAAGAAAGGAACAATACTGAAAGACTTAAACAATACATTCTGTAGACACATAAAAACGGTCTCAACTTGCAAACCATATTTTTCTATGGCGACCATGCTTCTCTCTCACGTAATTCAATTATCTAATCACGTCCATTCCTCCATGATTATTTAAATAAATAAATTGCGTCTATTTATTTAAATACGTCGCTGATCAATCCTTATTCCCTCCATAACATTATCATTTATCCTTGAATCAAATAAACTTATTTATTTATCCCACATAACATCCCACCAAATAAATAATTAAAACAATTATTTATTGTCTTTTGTTTCATTCCCATTTATGAATTAAACCATTATTTAATTCGTAAGTCAACATTCCTCCATAAATTAAATAATTTATATTATTCCAACTACGTATTTTTCTCCACCATTGATTTGATTATCTCCAACTAAATCTCAACCCTTCATTTCAAGGATTGCCCTAACTTTGACCTAATGTTGCCCTAACCCTAATCCTCCTTATGACATTGATTCTTGGCCTTTGATCTTAGGGCTTCACCAATTTTTAATCCTGGCCGTCCATTCTCAATTTGGCATTCTTTAAAAGGCCTTCTTTCAAGTCATTTTAGACACAACAAGAGTTACACACACAAGAGTTATACACAATAGGCTTGAGAGCTTTTGAGTACTTGAACATACATATTACTTCAATATTTTGCTTGTCTTTGGCATAGGTTATAGTTGTACTTCAATTCTAAGGGCAAGTATACCATTTTCAGCAAGATGGAGAAGGCCAATGGAGGTCAATCAATGGAAGCTTGAAGACTAGGTGATATTGTTTCATGTTATTTTGCTTCTTGCTTTCTATTGTTCTCTATTGTTGATTGGAGATTAAGTTTTATGTTGCTTGCAATCTAATTTGAAAATTTTCTCTCTAGTACATTTGGTGAACCCGACTTTGTTTGATTGATTTCATGAATTTGATGCACTTCCCTTGAGGTTTACCAATGATCACATCCTTATAGATTTAAATGATCTCAAGTTGCTGCTATTTTAATTGTTTAAATTTCTAAATATAATTTTTCTTTTTTCTATGATCGGCCTTATTAGACACTCGTGGAATTTTATAGGCGATGAAAAGTTTTCATTGTCTCTAATTTGCATCCAATTTGAAACGATTTGCATCCACTAATTTACATTTTATAGCAAGGCAACATAGAATAGTTTATAGAAAAGCATTATAGCATCGTTTCTATCAACTTAGTATGTAACCTATTAGGATTCACATTGGAAAATCTGGAAGAGAATATCTATCTTAATTCAAGGTCATAAAGTTTCACTTTTGACTCCAAAATAATTATTATCCAGTAAGGCTGCTCAGTCTTTTAGTATGTATTGAATCTTGGAGTCTGGTTTTTGGCTGCCATCCCCCATTCATCCTCACTGACCATGTCTCTTCATAGCTTTCCCCAACGCCATTGGTTTTTTCCCCTCCACAATCTTCTTCACAAACATTGACATTTCACTTCTCCCATCTGGCGCATTGGGTGGTGTTATGGGTCTTCACAATTAAGGGTAGCCTTAGTCCTATCCACTGTACAGGTAATGAGACTGTTGACGGTGGAAATAGATCCCAGTGAGAGCTTGGCCGATGGAACCGAGTCCACTACACTTTGGTAAGTAGTGACCCTCTTCCTTCGTTGCCATTACCATTGCCATTGGCATTATTGCTATGACTATTGCTGTCCCTAACTGACTTAATTCCCTCAAGACCCTCTGATAAAATGGCCAATCTAGCTGGAATGATGGCCACAGTCTAGATCAGCTCCATTCAGCACTTCATTCATGGCTGCTCATGGTTGAAAATCACAGCCTTTAATCACAGTTTGGGGGGCGCTGTCCTATAGACGAAACCGTGGTTTATATCAGCCTTGTGTTGACTAAGCGGAGCTCACTTCATCAGCGTTTGGATACATGGCAGGTTGTGGCATGTTTAAATTGGAGGTGCAACATACAAAAGTCGCCCAGCATTGAATCAACAATCGCTGCCATCATTCCAGTGAATCAAGACTTTGGAGGAGAACGATTTGGAAAGGGAGAATAGCGCAGGCTAAAACCATGACCCCTCATACATTTATTTCTTGCCGTCTTTGTTTTTATACTACTTCTCGATGAACTTAGGCAGCACCAAACATTTCTGACACACATTCATCGATGAGATTTTGCCAATCATTCCTCATCTCTTTTTGGCACATTTTATCAACATAACCATTAATGCTAGTTAGTTGATAAGATTTTGGCAAAAAAATATATATATACTGATCTTTCCTCGTCAACTTTTGTCAACATCACCATTAATGCAATATTGACTATGCCAAACGTTTTGTCAATGGAATGCATTCATTGCGCCAAACGTTGTTGGATGACATGCTTTTATTAATGCTGTGTGACATTTTTTTTTTGAAGTGTGGCGGCATTCATTTACAGTAGTCAACCTACAACTTGCCGCAGCCGACAGATGCTTGAACATGGAGTGCATTCATTTTGCGCTGAAACTTAGTTGAACGACCACCTATTTTCATTAATTTGGTGTGACATTTTTGTTTTTCAAGTGTTGCGACATTAAATTTGCTTGACATTTTGGCTTTGGAAAAGATTGACGCATTAATTGTGTTGATGTTTTTTCTTTTCAAGTGTTGCAACATTTAATTCTGTGTCGAAAGTTTCAGATTGCCGAAAGTTTCAAGGCTGTGCGAAAGGAGGCTTGCCGCAATTGACAATCGACTGAACACACTGAGTGCATTCAATTATTTTGCATTAAGACCTCATCAACAGTGCATTCTTGTTGTGCCTCACGTTCTACCACCACATGTTTTTGCTTGGAGTTCACACATTTGTCATGTGTCGGAGGTCTATGTGAAAGCCAAACATTTATGTAACGTGACTGCTTAGATGTGATGCGCTACCGATATCATCCTTTATACTGGCGGATATTGACATTCCACTTCTCCATTTCGGCGCGCTAAAACTTGAAATGCATGTTGCCTTACGGGAAAGTTTTTGGAAGAGGCTTTATTTAGCCTTAATATCTTTAGCATTCTTCTATTTACGTATATTTAGTACATGTAACTTTATTTAGATTTTTAGCTTTCATTAGCTAGATTAACTTAACTTAGATTTTACTTTCATTCACTTTTTAGATTTTACTTTAATTAAAGTAGATTTAGCTTAGATGTTTTTTTTTTTAGATTTTATTATAATTAAATTAGATTTAGCTCAAATTTTAATTTTAAAATTAGTTTTTAAAGCTTTTTTAGATTTTAATTTACTTACATTAGATGCAAACTAGATTTTTTTTTAGCTATTTTAGATTTTAATTTAATTCAATTTAAATTAGAATTAGTTTAGATTTTAATTTTTAATTAGTTTTAGATATGTTTTTTTTTAGCTTTTAATTTAATTAAATTAGATTTAGATTAGATTTTTTAAAAAATTTAGCTTTTTCTTTAATTTTAATTAAATTTTCAATTATGTTTTAATTAGCTTTAGAATTTTTTTTAGATTATTTTTAATTAGATATTAGATTGTTAATTTAGATTAGATTAACTTTTAGATTTTTAAATTTTTAGATTAATTGGATTTTTTTTAAGACTGGCTTAATTTTTATCTAGTAATTAGCTCGATTAATGTTATCTTACTTCCTAGTTCAATTTTGATTTTGTGACTAATCTTTGCTTGTTTTTGTAGGTTCAAATATCCATGATTTGAGACTTGCAACATCCACTTTCGCTTGTCAAAGATTGGAGACTCAAAACTACTAATTATGTTTTGCAGGGCTTGTGCTTCAATTTCGCTTTATTTTGAGTGCCTTTTTCACATTGAATGATTAGGGGGCCTAAAAAGAACTTGCATGCTTGAGTTGACATCATCAGTTTGGATTAAAATAAACAAAGTGTTTGATGTGTTTGCCTCACACTTCAATTTGGTTATTAAAATGAACAAATGCTTTCAACTTGTGTAACCTTTGATTCAATAATAGGAGTATCCTATCCCTTTGCGCACTTGTGCGATCCTGGGTGCAAGAGAAACTGTTATTGACTATAGGAAATTGGGCCTTCCTTGGTGAGAAAAAGTACTCACCCCAAGGCGACTCAAACCGGCAACGGAGCTCTTTGGCCGAGCCACCCCCGACCGGTATACAAATGTGAATCCTAAGGGAAAGCCGAGGATTACGAGTGCGGATGTGTCATACGGCCAAAGTAATACTCCCATAAACCCTGTTGAGTGTAACCTCTTCAG